>JAZHYW010031385.1:0-11075 GCA_037355805.1 Ixodes ricinus | reverse complement strand
GGGGGGCAGACCGCCCCGGGTGCAGCGCCCAGGGGGGTGTCGCGTGCCACGCAGAGCGGGAGTGGAGTTGCGGCAGGCAACGTGAGAGCGGGGGGTGGAGTCACGGCGGGCCACGCGAGAGCAGGGGGGGGGGGGGGTGTCGCTGACCCTCGTGACGCCACTGCCTGGAACAATTCCGATCTGCGTAAAGTAACTCTGACAATGTTATGAGCGACCATTTCTCGTAGATAGCACATAGATTGTATCTCTCGCGACTACTGCAAAATCTTCAATCTAGGTAGTTACCCGCGGATCAAAAGGGTTCCAGGGCTCCCTGATAGAGGGCGCCAGAATGTCCTCTCGTTGTAAGCGGTTGCAAGCAGCGGCAGTGCAGTCCATCGCACTCCGATGCCTCTGACCGCAAACGTGCAGTCCAGCCTTCGGAAACTAAGCGCCGGAAACGTGGACCGTACAAGAATAATTCGGGGGCACGAAATTCAATCCTTGACCTTCGCAGCTCGAAGGTGGAAGGGAAAGGTTTCGTTATGGCGGAGGTCGGTCTTCCAAATCGTACAAAGGGGTCGTTTCCCGACAGTCCACCTTTTTCAGAAACAACCGGTTCGAGAGGTTCCAACGCAAAGACCCTGTCGAGCATGTGCTAGGAGCAAGCGTGGGTACTCTCTCGACCAAGGGGAACTCGATCCCGTTGGCTCCATTGGGCTGCGGCGACCTACATTGAGCTCCCCCAAACGTCCCTTTTGTGCCCCCCACATTCTTTTAGAGAAGCTTCTTCCCTTTCCTCCCCGACGGGTATCCTCAAACCCAGTCTTCCACGTAGGTGGCACCAGTTACTTCGAAAACGCGGGTTGGGTGCAGTTTCTCGACTCTACTCAGGCGAAGTTCTTCGGCCACCTGCTTGCGAAGCAGCTCTCGTTGCTCCTCGAGCTGCGTCGAGCCCTCCTTTCTGAGCCTCTCGATCTTGGCAGAAGCAAAGCATAAACGCAACATGAGTCTGCTGTTTTTGTCGCCAGGCCAGCAACGCCGCACGTGCAACCAGTCACAAACCCACGGCAACTCAAACGCTGCAGGGTGCTTAGTCCACGAGTGAAACTCCCAGTGTGTGTGTAGTCCTGTCTAGATCCACCGAATAGGCTGCGCCTATGGAGCATCGGACCTCTTTTCGCCGATTTCCCGGTGGGTGCTGCCATTTTGGCGTAGGGCGGGTGCAACGGACGATTGTTACAATTCGAAAATGTGACTTTCTGAGCATGAGATTCGGCTTGGGGGAAGCTTGGGTGATGTTGCTTTGCACCATCACGAACCGTTTCAACATGCCTACACCACGAAAAGGCGTTTACTACGGTTTCAGATAACTGGCAAACATGGTCTTAATACCAAGATGGCCGAAAAGTCGCAACTCTCAAGCGTAGCCTATTCGGTGGCTCCTAGTCCCGCCAAGTTGCGTTTTGCTCTTGCGACCTTCGCTTCGCACGAAACACGCCGTTTCTGAAACGGTGTTCAAGTGCAAGATACCAAATCGACGACATGGCATGTTTTCTTATGCTTCTGTTTTTTTTAACAGTATGTAGGCTTGTTTTTTGTTTAGCATGTGTTGACCTCTTCTTTACGGCGACGAAGAAGTGGATTCCTTTGTTGCGACTTTTTTGCGAGTCTCGTCGATCTTTCGATGTGCTGCTCTGCCGCGTTTTTGTTATCGTTTGTTGCTTCAAAACATTAAAACATTGTTGCTTTTGTCCTAGTGTCGTACCTCTTTCTGGAGTTGCTTGGCAGCGTCGATGTCATCTACCCTCTTGTTGAGTGCCGCTTGCTCTCTCGCTTCCAAATCTTGAAGGAAACAGAATAATGTGGAGTGAGGAACGCAGATTTTATAATTTTGTTTGATAGCTGTTTACATGTTGCAGAGGTATCCAAGACAAGACAAGCCAGCTTCGAATCCAGGCAGATAATTTCTTGCCCCAGAAACGATTAAAAGCAAATGATGAGGCAGTACAAGTGCATGCCATTGCCTATGTATGGTGATAGCCACTAATTTTCATGTTATAGTCATTGAAATGGGGGACGAAGTCGAATTTACAGGTTTCACATGCTAGCCCAATGAAAAGGCATCTGGCACGCACCAGCGGAAGACTGAAGATTAATACGGGCCACCTGGATATCTTTTTGAGTGCAATTGAAATCTAAGTTACATGATTTTTTTTCTCGGCAATAAGCCTGTCAGCATGCAGGCACCTCGGCCAGGATTTTGAAATGGCAGGATATAACGTGTGTGACTAGCAACACCTGCCTGCAGTTGGCAATATTCTTGCATCCACTGAATGAAACAGGTCTACTATACCATAACAAATGCACTGTGTCGTCCATGAGCTGTCGGCTGACCTGCCAGGAGACTTTTGGGGTCGACAGACATTTGAACTTATGCCAACCGCTTGCGAGGATAGATGCATATGTTTCTTCAGGTTTAGCTGCAACTGATGCTGCTGCAATACATCTGCTAGTATTATTGTAAATTTCACAACAATACTACCATAAAATACAGAGCATCCGCCCATTCTGCAATAAGCGTCCACCCCTAAATTTTGCAACATTCGGAAAATACACAAAGGACACACCTTTACATATCGATGAACTAAGGAGCACTCACCCCTCAGTTTTACATGATCATCTCTAAATTCTGGGTGGGCGCTTGCTCGGGATTTTACGGTATGTGTATGCGGTTTTCTTTTCTAGGTTGCGTTTCTAGTTTCAAAAGTAAACATTGAATACCTCATTACCTTTGCACTTTGGGAGAAGGACACTAAGGAGATCATCTTCCTTGCAGAAAACCAGGGTTTGTATATCGATGTTGAAGCACAAAGTCTGCCCTCAAGAATGAATTAACCCAGTATGAACTGTAATGGTATGCACTGGCATTTGGCACACACATTTACACACAGATACCGCAAAGTGTACCTAGAAAAGAGAAGTCTGGCCGTTCACATAAAAAAGAAAACCTCGGTTCTACGTACCTTCTTTCAGTTTCCTACGTTTGGAGTCGAGAACTAAGTTTCTGAGTTTGGCGGCCTGGCGGGCTTTGAGAACCTTGTCATATGCTGCCTGCAAAAGATAACTTGGCTTAACAACCGACTTTTATAAACGGTGACACTGGGTCAAGGATGGTTCAGACAGTTTCGTTTGTGTGAGACTGGGTATGTGGTAATCCCTTACGACAAGAAAACACACCGACACCATCTACGGTAAGCTCTCACTTGAGCGAACGTCCGTTTCACGAATATTTGAGAATAACGAACTTTAAAAAAATCCCCGGCGGTTTTTCTATGCATTCTGTGCAAAAATGTTTGAGTTAAACGAATTAACGAATCCCGGAATAGCGGATATTTCAGTTCAACGAACTTGATCGGTGCACCCATATTATTTTTGCAATGAGTTCAATGATGCTTTGTGCTCTGCAGTGCTGGTGTAGCCGATGCCTGCCGCCCTGCCACCGCCGCCTCTGTAGCGGCGGCGTATCATCGCTGGCATTTGCAACGCCGCCAAAGCAAAGCGGCGGTGCAGTAAACAAAAACTGTAACCACACAGTGTGTCTGTTTTTTCTTTGTCATCGGTTCCGTTCGGCCATCTTAGTTTTGGGTAACAACGGCAGGACGCAGTTTGTGCACCCACTTTCGTAATGAGTACGACGAAACGGAAGCGGTTTTTCTTTATCAGACAAGCTCAAAATCCTTCAGCGTCCGCCGTCTGGACAACAGTCAAAGGAAAGTGGACGTTGCGAAGGACTATGGGATTCCACCGTCGACGTTGTCAACGGGACTGAAGCAAAAGTCGAAGCTTGAAGGGGAAACTGCCTTCAGTCCCAACAGGAAACGACTCTGCACGGGATATTTCGAGCCAGTAGACGATGCCGTTGCGGTAAGACTTCGTCACAGCAACAAGCGGTGCCACAGGAAGTGCAGAAGAACATACTCTCTGGACAGCTTTGTTGCTTTATGCGCATTAAAGGGATACTAAACGAAACTTTCAAGCTCACAAAAACAAGGCTGAACGGATAGGCGGACACTGCAAAACCTAAGAATATCGTCTACGCACAGATTGGCATATTTTTGGAAAAGTAGTGCGTGATTAAACACGGCCGATGAGACAAGTCACGTAACGATTCCCATTCCTCCCCTTCTCGCTACGTCCCGTTGAGCTGGTGAACCGAAGCGAGGCCACTTCCCCTCATTCTCAAATTCTCCCGGAGGACAATGACGTCAAAGACCTCGCTTGATCACGCCCTTCTTTTCCAAAAGTATGGCCATCCGTTAGAGATATCGATGTATGACTGATGTTTCGGAGTTCGTAGCGTCCCATTCAACTCTTTGGTGGCCTTATTTTGCGAAATCCAAATTTTGGTCAAGTGTTGGTACAAACGAAAATTAGATCTTTTTTTTTTTTCAAAATGAGAAAGGCAGCAAACATAACTGTTATGCACTTTGTATATATCGATGTACATGACTCCATAAATTGCATTTCACATTTCCCATATTCAAGTGAATATATTCAGTTTAGTGAACTTTCAGTTAGGTGAAATATTTCCTTGGGTCCCTTGAAGTTCTCTCAATTGAGAGTTTATTGTATTAGGCAGCACTGGAACACTTCTGACCTGCCTATATTTCCTGATTTATTTACGCATCATTCTTTCGACGTGGGCTCGAAATAGTTCTTACAATGTTATAAGTGACCATTTCTCATAGAGGGTTTATAGACTTGATCTCGCAACTGGTGCTACAAAACCTTCAGTATTCGAAGGTTTTGCAGTATCGGAAGAGCTCTGGGGCTACCTGATAGGTGACACCGATGTCTCTCACCGCAAGCACCCGCAATGCGCTCGGTCGGGCTGAAGACACAAATGTGTAAAGCAGCCTACAATGTTGCGACAGAACTTACTCTTGCCTCCTTGTCTGTGAGGATCTCGAGGGCCCTCGAAAGCTCTTGGAACAGCTCAGCTGAAACAAGGAAAGGGGAGATGAGGTGAGGAAAAACTTAACCAAGTTCACATTAATACTGCATCTTCAAGAACCGGATGTTTTAACGAGCATAAAGGCCGATTCTGACGCACGCATAGCACTGTTTTTTTCTACTTGCGAATTTTTTCCGGTGGACGGAAGTAACATTTATTGACAGAGTCTGGTTCTTTTCGGTACACTTTTCAGCACGTAGAATTTTTGGAGAACTTGCGCTTGCCCCTTGAAACGGCTTCTGACGACGCCCTGCAAACCTTATGCTCCGCTCACATCTAAACTGACGCGCAGTTGAAGCTACGTGCTCACTGGAACCAGTCACGCGTCTATCTTTTTTTGCGTGACCACATGCAGAAAGCGGGTTCAGGGGATGAAAGAGACAGTTGATTGGTTAGCCGAACCTGTAGCTTTCACCACAGTGTCATCTTGGGGGTGAATAGAGTACAGCCGCACGATGAGAGCTCTATAATCGTTTTAAGACGGCCAGATAAGGCTGAAAAACATCATTTGCATCTGCCAAACACAAGGCGTGCATGTGTATTAGCAAGGATGGGTCTTACCGGGATCCCACAAATTTTAGAAACAAAGTATTAGATACAATGGGGACAAGCATGTTGTCAAAATGAATTTCAAGGTGAAGGGATAAAAACCAAGAAGATGGCAAACGCAGGCAGGCATGCTCTCTTGACTCTTGGGGGTTTGCAGAGAAATGCCGAGGATTTCTCGAGGAACCAGAACCTAAGATCTCGCCACTGCACGAGCCAGAGTGGGACACTGACAATGTCAAGAAGTAACATTCCTTTGAAGTTGTTTTTCAAAGCAATCGTCGAATCTGTTCCAACGTCCTTTTAATATCCCCAATGCTTTGCAGTTTTGCTGCAGTTGTCAGAATGCAGATCGCATCACTGATTGCATCTGCCTCTTCAGCAAGCAAGTTGGCTGAAGTACAGTCGATGCATTCATTGCAGTATTGAGCTTTTTTTGCTTGCTCCTTCCAGTGACTCTTTTATTTGGGTTCCCAAATACATACAAATCTGTTACTAAGGGTACCTTCCTCCTTCAGAATGGAAATGTTCCTACCTCAATAGAGATTTCATATCCAAGAGTTTCCAAGGGATCGACGGACCCAAGGGAACCCTCATAGATACCTGACAAAAATTGGTCTGCTTAGGAGTGACGCAAAGTGCAGGCACTGACATCAAATGCATACAGTCTCAAACAATGCGAAAGACCCAATCGAAGAGCATACTAAGGTGTGCAGAATGAATTTTTCATACTGTTGGGGGCTGTGCGCTGTTACCATTAGCTCGCACTCAGCAGACACTTGAGCACAAGCATGAATAAGCAGATGGCATTCCCCGTTAAATGGCTAATACTCGGCATGACTTGGTGTCAAAATAGGCACTCGGAGGTACAACGGCGCTGTTGATTACCTGCTTTAGGGTTATCCGGGTTCTTGTCAGGATGGCATGTGAGAGCCTTTTTCCTGTAGGCACTTTTGATCTGAAAACGGAATAAAAACAAAAACGAATCAACACCACTTCAGAGAAGACTTGTCAGTTTAGACGAAGCAGTTGGTGGTCATCGTAGCAAACAACGAGCACGTTAAGGCCGCGCTCCGGGGCGCATGAGTTTAACGCTCCGTTCACTAAATGGACACGAGTGCCGCCGGAGACTGAAACTTGAGCACGCTGTTCAGGCACCAAGTCATTTTGTGGAGTGCGGGGACTTTCTAGCACTCTGTGAAGTCGCATTCTCAAACAAGATGGCTGCGCTAACAGAAACGTTGTTGAAATGAAGGGTGCAGTTGAACCACTGACCTTTTTTCAGTTGAACAGCGCAGAATCCAGCAGGTAAAAACGACTTGATTTGAAGGCCATACAGTAATTAGTGTTCCAGAAAAGGTTTGTTCATGCATCTCACCTGAAAACAAATGAATGTGCCATCTATTGAACAGTAGCACGCCGATAGCACATCGACTAGTAAAGTCGAGATGAGAAGACAGTTGGACCGCTGCACCTTTTTAGATGCTTAGCCTAGCAAATAAAAAGGCTTCGATTGAAAAGCCAAAACATCAGACAGTGTTCATGCGGAAGGTCTGCTCGTGCATCTCGCCTGAAAATGAATTTACGTGCTGTTGACTGAACGGTGTTATGCCGGTAGCACATTGTCGGCGTTCCGCTTCGCTGCAAGACGAAATCAAGGAACATCCCTGACAAGTTTGACAGTTTATTGCGTCGACAAGTGAGCTCTAAGAGTGTTTTCTTTCATTTAAACCAGAGCAGGACGCATGGTCAATAAATAGATCGGTCAAGGTAACTTTTTGCATGTGTGCTCAAAGCGAGTTCCTACCTTTCGGAAATATGAAAATCTGAAGAGAGTTCATGACATCCCCTTTTTTTTTCTTTACTTTGCACTCTGCCGTTCCACACAAGCCTTACTTAATTTATCTTCGAAATAATTTCAGCTTCAGCCACCCATATCTATGAGATGACAGGTTTGTATCATAACTGACCGTTCGGTCGAAAGTGGCTCTTGCAGCTCGTCGAATAGTTTCGTGTGTCGCACTCCTGAGGCGCTAAGCTCCATCCGTTTAGGTTGCTGCGCTCGGAGTAGGAGTAAAGGAGTGCGGTCTCAATGCGCCCAATGTTTCATTGAATGAATGAGCTGCTGAGGTTTGAATTTGTAGTCTGAACCCCTTTGGGGATTCTGATGACCCGAGCCAGATGCTTTCATACTTCTTGGATGTTCGAGCGTGGGAAACTAAAATGTCCCACGTATCGCTCGAGGTTTGCGTTGCTCTGTTTCACCTTACCGTGAACCGCAGTAGATGGTACGAGTCAATCCAAGTTAATCCAGCGATGTGAACGCATCACATGACCACATACCTCGCGCGTCACTGTGTCCCTCCCAAAGGTCACGTGACATTCACACTGCACCGGATTGGCTGGGATGGCTCAAAAACATCCGCTGCGGTCCTTCGTAAGGTCGGACTGAGCACGTGCCCGTAACGCCTGCAACCCTCTACAACAATGCATAAGCAACGCTACCTTTGTGCTCTGCCTATGTTAATTTCAAAGAGTAAACCACATTCAGACAAGGTGCTGCAATCAACCTCGAAGAATCCTAAAGGTGATTTTAAAGTGAACTCATAACTCCAGTTCGTCTCAGGAAATAACTTGAGGAGAAAGTTTAGAAGCCCATGGACATGAACCGAAACCGCGCAGCTCGTTCACCGAGCCGGACTGACGCCGGCACGTAAACATCCGGACATTTGAACGCGTGCATGGCTTATCAAACAGTTGAAGGCACTAAATTGCAAGTCAGGAAACGGCTTCGACGTCCTACTTGCCTCTTTTTCGTCGGCATCGATGGAAATTTGGAGTAGTTCGTAGAGATCTGTTTTCATAAGCGCGTCCATGACGACGGTGATTGTGATGGCGATCCGGCGATCCGGCCAAGCTGACGATCTCGGGGAACTCCAACGAGGCTGGGAAACTCTATGAGTCGAGGAAAACCTAATGTTTTATACAAAAAAAATCCATGAAAGCTATTAACAAAACACGTACTAGTTCATTTTGTTTTGTTAGTTATAAACAGTTTATTCTTCTTCGTTCAAGTCAACATAACCTTCCCAGACAGCCGGTCCAATCCAATCCACATCCGCTAACAAAAGTTTGGAAAATATGGCGGAGGGCAGTGGCGCGAAGGTTCGCTGTAAAGATGAGTATGGATTGAATCTAACCTTAGAGGAAGTTTTCCGCCGGGTAGATAGCATCTTTGACGCGCAACCACTCGAAGAAAAGCGACTTTTGGAACTCAAGTCAAGCTTCAAAACGGTGAAACTGCGCTGCTCCAAAGCAGTTTTCTGGGACGCTCTGTCATCTTACTCCAAACTTTCTTTGTTCGCCTGGTTCAGTAACGTACAGTGCTAATCAGACTTGCCTATACACCAACTCATCTCTGTTACGTCACGGCGCGGTGGTGGCGCGTCGGTCGCACTTCCGGTCTGGGGCTGTGGGCGGAAGGCCCCATGTGAGGCGTGTATTCCTGAGTTGTTTTGAAAGGAACCTGACGAAAACATGCCTTTTCGTCAAACCGCCGCGACTGGGGCTGTGCCAAAAAAGTCGAGAAAGGTTTGAAGATCAGTTTTCATGTTCTTGGTTCGTCCGAGAACATGGATATGTGGTAAACCAGCCGCCGCCGGACCACAATTGCTTGGGCGGGAAGCACTTTGGGTTGAATTCACGGATACTTGTGGTCATCAGATTTATTTGTTTTGTTCCAACATGAACGCCGGAAAACCCTCAAGTTGTACGGCCCACCTGCGGACTACGTTCAGTGCGTCTTGAAGTTCGAACGGCCGTCTGATCGTTCGAACTGTCGTCTGCTCTTTCAAATGCTTCTGCTTGTCGTCTGCTCTTTTAGACGACACCGGCCCGTGGACCAAATGTTCGCTCGGTACTTGCGTTAAGAAGTAAGTGCAGGCCTCAAAAGGCTTAAGTTTGAAGGTTGGTAAGCAGGCTCGACGTAAACAGTAGATACAAGGAGATGTTGATTATTGTTACCAGCGGCCATCACCGACTTGTTATGCCTGATTCACTTCGTCCGATTCCGCTTACGATTTTCAGTATCGACGTCGACCATCTCAGCTGCGGTTCACGCTTTTGCAGCCCGAGCGACGTCGGGACTCAAAATTGCGAGCGAAATCTCATCATGTGAATCAGGCTTTAGCGTACATTCTGCGGCGTCCACGCGGAATGAATCGCCGCATGTCAGATTATTCACGCGAAGTTTTTGCGGTGTAACGAGCCTCGTTATTTTCGCTGACGCCGCTCATGTAGTCAGACATTGCCAGGAAGACGTAAAATCAACAATTCGAAAGCGATAAAGGGCAGGGGGACTCACACCGACGTCGACAACATCGCATTTCAATGGTTTGTTTATGGGCGACGGCGAGCTTGTTGCCCACACCCCCATCGCGCATGCGCGGCGCCGGTGGCGTCCGCTAGGGGCGCTCCGGGCGCTCCGGTTTGTTTGTAAACATGAGTTGGTGTATAACGCGCGAGCGTGCGACTTTCTCCGGGGAGCGCTAGACTGGTGGCATTTGCGGAAACTAAGCTGGTCACCGTGGCGCAGCATGGAACGGCCCGCTCGAGGCTGTCCTGCCCACTCTATCAGCTGGCGGCGAACGCGGAAGGCTGCTCGCACGCTTTTTTACAAACATCATTGCTCGAACAATAAACAAACTAAAGCATGAAGGCGTATCACTTGATGTCGTCATCAAAAAACAAAAAAATATATCATAAAGCTACTTTACTTCTTTATCGCTTATCAAGCTGATAGAGTGGGAGGACAACTCCCTCGAGCGGGCCGTTCCACGTTGCACCACGTGACTAGCTTAGTTTCCCGCGAATGCCACCAGTCGAGCGCTCCCCGGAGAAAGCCGCACGCTCGCGCGTTGTGGTGACAAGTCTGATTAGGACTGTACCAACTTGTCCTTGAGCAATGGGGGGGGGGGGGGGGGCAGGCAGGGGCAGGGCAGGGGGCAGGGGCAGAGTGCAGTGAGCTCCTCGCATCCTCTTTCTTCTTCAGCAGAGTGAGTGCTGGAGAGGAGGTCACCTCCTCTCCAGTGTTCGCTCTGCTAAAGAGGAAAGAGCTGGGAAGAGCTTCAGCTTCACTTTTAACTGGTCACCAACTATTGCTGCCACTCTGAGGCTCTGAGAGAGTTCCCTTCGGAAACACCTCGGCGACAGTGTGAATCCTTTCCTCCGCAAAACATCGACGCCCATCCGTTGGCATCCTGATCCCTCTCGACAGATATTCAGCGAGACTTATCGCTTCAACAGCCAGATCGGCGGCGGCGAGGCGGCGGGCGACTCCGGGTGGAGGCAACACCGGAGTCTACCTGGAGGAAGTCGTGGAGAAAATGCTCCAGGAGGTCGTGCAGAAGCGCAGGACGTATCCGCCGCTGGTAAAGAAGCGCAACCAACAAGTGCTGGCCGAGGACCTGCAACGACGGGTGAGACCAACGCATGGACGGAACGCGTTTCGGTGCCGGTGCGTTTGGTGTCCCAT
>JAZHYW010031384.1:0-31612 GCA_037355805.1 Ixodes ricinus | reverse complement strand
CTGAACATGCTGTGCCAAGATCGCTAGGAAGCGTCATCGTAGTGAAAGCGTTTCTCGCCAATATCTGCACATTTGTCACTGCGCATGCAAGCAATTTATCAATCATGCTTAGCTAGACAGATCTCTGAAAATGTAATTCTTCTTTAAGGAAGAAAAATTATTTTTCAGTGCTGCCAAGCAACGGCACTCCATTTAGTGTAGGAGCGAATATGTGTCCTTGTTTAGCTGGCGTGTGAATAACAAAATCTCAGGATACAACTAATTTCTCTACAAAGAACCCGACACCTCCATTTTGAATCAGCTCACCAGGAATAAAGAAGTCAAGGATAAACTGCTCACGCCACTAACCAAAATGGCGCTGGGAGCTTGGCGCAACTTTGTCAGGATCTTGTGAATGTACTACTAATAAAACAGAAGTATAGGTCTGTAGCTCCCAAGATTAAAACAGTGCCACCAGAGAGCAAAATAAGTAAGTTTCCGAGAAAAGAGACACGTGATTTGCGGTCCGGGTAAATAATATATGCATCGCAGAAAGCTCCAACTCAGTAAAAACGTGGCGGTAGCGGTTGGGATAGATAGACGTGAAAGCTTGAAAACGTAACATTACCTGTCTAAAAGAAAAGATTGAGAAATACGAATTTTGTTTGAGTCGACGTCCACCTAGGGGGACCGGTGGCCTAGTGATCTAGCGCACATCTCGGAGAACGTGAAGCGACAGCTCGCGCTGCAGAACCCAGGGATCCTGGGTTCAATCGCCACCCTTGCCCGTTTCGACCTGGATGAGCATCGTATTGGGGTGCGGTCGTGTATCACTACTGGGTGGTGCACGTTAAAAACCCCAGGCTAGCGGTTGTACTACACTAACTCTAAAAATATACCTTTTTTTATTTCCGTTTTTTTTTTTTTTGCAAAACAACGTTTGCGTGCCAAATGGGGGGAGGGGGTCCAAACGGCCGCAACACTGCACCGTGTGCTTTCGATAATTTCGAACGTGGTTGGAACTTCGAATCCATTCTGAAATCAGAGCTTTTTCTACGTTATGTAAGCCACTATAATCTACGTATGTACTGGCTAGGGTGTCTACATGCCTGTCTGTCTGAGGGTAAAGACATCTATTGTTGACCTAAATTTGCCAGCGCGTGATGTTCTCGCGCACTCGGTGCGTGACTTGGGCGGTAAAACGGCGTCTATGCATTAGCCAAAGCTACGCGTTCCAGCTGAGTGACACCAGATTGCGGGCGCTTCAAAATGCATAAAAAACGATTGGGCGGAAAAAGGGCTAAGATGTCACCACTCAAGCAAACGCGCGCGTGTGTATGAAGGCACTCTATAGTACTGGCTGGTATCTCACGCCGCCCGCTGGCCGCTTCCGGCAGCGGCGGACGCAAAGCGAAGAAGATCTAGCTCCAGACCGGCGGCGAACAGCCCGTGGCCCGATCACAACCCGAGCGCCCGACCTGCATGCGCAGCTGCGAGCATGCAACTCGTTTGATCCGAAAAAATTCTCCGCCATCTACGAGGAAAAGGGTACAAATAAATAGCGGTTGAATTACCCTTAATATAGTCAGAAATACAAATTTAGATGACATGATGGAAACTATGGTGGTCGTGTACCACCATCGCACAACGCTCTCGCTCTGAGTCCCGCAGGTAGACTGGCGCATAGTTCTTTTGCGCAGCTTAGTCTCGCCTGGCTGTAAGCCGATGACGCATCCGGTCTGACGCCAGCCAGTCGCGCCTTCATGGTGCGGGAACCCTCGTGTGAGACCCGTTATGCCGAAGAGCCAGTATAAACCAAGCTTCCGAGAACACAACCTTCGTGCCCTCCAAGCTGGGTAGGGGACTTCAAGAATGCGCCCGGCGAAATATATTACAAGGGGAAAACACAATGGCGCTTACTTGGAATGCGCCCGGCAAAATAATATAAAAGGGCCAAAACAGAAGGGCGCTTGCTTACAAGCCTTACAAGTCCAAATCCTAAGGCAGAACATCACCCAAGGGAAGAGGTAACATGGTGACGATCATATTTCGGCAAACCTCGCTCATGGGGGCCCTCACTCACCCTTACTCACCCTCACTCACCCTCATCTTCACAGGTGAGGTGAGGGTGAGTGAGTTTCTTACCCAGAAACATTCATAAGTGTGAGGGTGAGTGAGGGCCGTGAGGGCTGTGAGGACCGAGCGTGCGTGAGGCGTTAGATTGCGTGAGGGCCGCGAGGGCGGTGAGTGCGTGAGGGGCGTGAGGGCCGTGAGGGCGGTGGGTGCGTGAAGGGCGTGAGTGTCATGAGTGCGTGAGGGACGTGAGGATGATAAGAGCGTGAGCAACGTGAGGAGCATGAGGGGCGTGAGGGGTATGAGTGCGTGAGGGGTTACATGTGAACGGACACAACCATGATTTCGTATACATTTATGCTTATTCCTTTGGTGAAACTGTTGCTGATGGGTGGTGGTACAAACATCAAGTATGATGAAGCGCCACACGAGGTCGCGTACTAGAGAGTACTAGAGAAATTTTTCTGCAGTTCCGATGTAACTTTCCGTCCGGACGAGGCGAAAATTAAGTGTTTCGCGTGCATTAGTTTTATCAGTTCAACTTTGATTTAAAAAATCATATCTGCTCACAAAAGATGAACGCAGGCTTGGAAATATACAACCCAGGAAGCACACAGTATTG
Source organism: Ixodes ricinus (assembly GCA_037355805.1). Taxonomy (NCBI): domain Eukaryota; kingdom Metazoa; phylum Arthropoda; class Arachnida; order Ixodida; family Ixodidae; genus Ixodes; species Ixodes ricinus. The sequence continues at coordinate 28,938 of JAZHYW010031384.1, read as the reverse complement.
CGCCGATATTGGCGTCAAATCGGAAAGATCACGCCGATACCATTTTCATCCAGCCGATGTCTGTGAAGAATCGAATGGGTCACGCGGAAGCCATGCGGACATTCCGTACTCCACGCCGTTTTCGGTTGAGTGTCAAGAGTGTTCTTTGTGAATCGGCTATGCCGGCAAGGTAATTCTATTTCTTCACCGCTTGAAATCCGGCGTTAAAAAAAAAAAGATAAATAAAATATTAAGCAAACCTGAATTTTCTTACATTTAGCCCAATAAAGGCCTCTTGCGCTGAACTTTTCGACAAACTGTGGCGCCCTCATCTTGGGTAGTACAAGCTCACGTGACTGGGCCTCGCTCTTCTTATATCACCTTTACTGAGATTTTAATTTTTTGCGTAGTTCTGAAAAAACAACGGTGCAAGACAATCAAAAGTGCCGGATTCATGCCACCCCCCACCCCCTAGGGTATGCGATTACTATCTCTGCGTGGTGACGTCAAAATACCTAACGTCCCGAAGCTTTTTCCTCCATTTTTTCTTCACTCGTGCAACGAAGTCTTTTGTATCATGCCCTCAGTGTCTCAAGACACTTACGCACAGTTGCGTTTGAAAGCGTTTGAGTGCGTTTGACGGCGTTGCGTCGAGAAATGAAAGCGAGTCACCGGCACATCCGTGCATAGAATGAGGCGTGGAATCCAATTGAAAGAATAGCTTGGCGTGAGACATAAGACGCATAATTTCTCGCAGCCGTGAGGCAGTCAAACTCACTCAAACGGAACTGTGCGTAGAGGTCGTTACCTTTAATCCATGCTTCGACGGCGTTCAATTTCTTTTTCGTTTTATTTTTTTGTTATTTTGCGTGTCGCGTTAAGGTAGGCATGCTTCTACATCTGTGGCAGGTTGAGACGCTCAGTTTTGTACTACCCAAACACAAGTCCTGACGAGTCCCTTCCCGCGGCTCTCCCTGAGCAGCCCAGGAGGCCTGTACAAAGCAGCAGAGAGAGATTAGCTGCAGAAGGTGCAAAAATTAAAACAGCAAGTCAACAGACTGGAGCAGTAAAGTAGGCGACAAAACCTAGAAATCCACGGGCTGCCACAAAGTGATAATTAAAACCAACTTAGCATAATAAACGAGCTAGCAACTGAGCTACAGCTACCGGAACTCTCCCAAAACAAAGTTGAAGGTCTTCACATGCTATTTCCTAAACCAGGTAAAACTCTGGATGTGCTCCTTCGATTCGTGTCACGTATTACACGTGATCAGTGGATGGCAAAGAATGGATTATTGAGGAACACAAATTCCAAAGTGTATCTGCTTGACAATCTCACACCCCAAAACAAGAAGTTACTTTGAATGATGAGGGTTAAAGCCGAAGAGAAACACTACAAGTTTGCGCGGTAAAAGAATGGTCAGATGTTTGTGCGTAAGGCACCGGGAAAGCGGCAAAATCAGTATACAGTGTAAAGCAGATGTAGATAATAGCTGCCGAATCAGTGCACGGTAGAAGCTTTCTAGATATATATTTTTTATTTTTATTTTGCGATGGCAGAACCAAATGTAACTGATTACCATGACAACACATCTTTTAATCTTTTTGTGCAGGGTCCTTTTTTGCGTAAATTTTGGAGCACAGTCGGAAGCCTTTTTGGAATTCCAAAAATAAGATACCTTGCAAACTAACGTTTGATGGTATTCAGTACAGTGATGCCCGTTTGGAGAACAAATTTAATTCATATTTCTTATGTGCGGATTTGTCACTGCAGTCACGTGGGTCAAAAGAGAGCTTAGACAAGTATATTTCATTTGCAGTCAAAGGCTCCAGCTTCCTGTACCCAGCTGATGAACAAGGAATATGGTTAATCCTTAAATTTTAATATAAATTATAAATACAGCAGCCGCAGCAGATGATAACAGGGTACACCATTCATAGCTGCCGCTCATCTTTTGCGTTCTCCTCTGCAGCATATATGTAACATCGCATTAGCCACTGGCACTTTTCCGGATGGAATGAAAATTGCAAGAGTTGCTGTTTTGCACAAAGATGGTTCTTTTGACAACAATAATAACTATAGGCCCATATCCGTACTTTTGTTTTCAATTGTATTAGAAGATCTCATAGAAAAACGCTTCAGCAAGTTTTTGAATGATAGAGATGTTTTTGGAATGCGGCGATATGGTTTTCAAGAAAAAAAAGTCAACAGAAATGGCACTACATATTATTCACAAAAAAATTAATAAATAATTTTGAAAGATAAACTATTTACCACTGGAATATTTCTTGACTTTAAAGAAGCGTTTGATTCCATTAAACAAGATATATTGTTTCATAAACTACCGTACCGTTTTATGGAATTCGAGGTGCTGCTTCGATCAGATTTGGTACGTAGTGACTTACCTTGTCGCTCACAATATACGTGTTTTGAAGGATACCGGTCCAAGCCAGAACAAATTGCGTATGGGTTCCACAGACGTCTATTTTAGGTTCCTCTTATTTTTTATTATTCATATTAATCATATAGGACGTATACCAAACACCCCTCGAAATACTTTTGTATGCTGACGATACAAGCTTATATTCTTTTGGTCCATTTTTACGTGATCCTGCGGCCCTGCGTCATCTCGTTCTCCATCCGGGCAAACGTGTGGTAGTACGATGCCACGTATGTCATCACAGACTTCTCGTCGGGCTTGTTGGTGTCAACGTCTGCGAGCGTATTATGGCAGGAAAATATACGACACTGCAAATATTTCCAGTATCAAACACTCATTCTTAAGTATGAATTTTAAAATAAATTTCAGATCGTATATTTGGATATCGACAATATAAAGAAGACTCTTAAAATATGTTTAAAGACATTACCGTTAAATACTGCGGAAGCACCCACTTCATTGAAGCGCCAACTACTAACATCTCTCAAATTTGGAAATTCTGCAAATTAAATGTTAAGCGCCCTATTTGACGGGGCAAGCACCCATGTCTAGATTAACCCAGTTTTCAGTGAAACTGAGGTGGGCGCTCCCCAGTATTTTATGCTATGTGCCAATTATTCTTCTTATATCTGGAAACATTCTGGGTGTCTTCATAAAGCAAAATGCACAAGTAGGCTAAAACAGTAAAAGCTACCAACTTGTCCTTACCATTGGCCAAAAGAAAGCACAGTGCATTCATGCTTTCTCAATAAGTATGATTCTGATATTTAGCAAAGCTACCTGCACATTCATTACTCTGATAATTTTAAAATACAAGATCAAGAACTTTCACCGAGCCTCTCAAACTCCTAGATGTCAAGTTAAATTGGTTGAACGAATATTCAGGCGGCGCAAAGCTGATGCCACGAAGTAAGGCAACTTGTCTCACTATTGTAGACAGGCAATTTTGGCAGTGCAGTATGGCTGGTAACCTGGTGGGCCTTTTAATGTTCACTGCACAGTGCCGATCACGCATAAACAAGAAGGGAAAGTGAATTGTGATACAAGATCACTGTCCCTTTTTGTTTACCAAAGGAACCACTTTTCCCGTTGCGATCTGGATGAGCATCGTACCGGCGTGCCAGCGTGTACCACTACTGCCTGATACACGTTGAGGACCCCAGGCTAGCAGTGGTGCTGCACTGGCTAAATATCTCATCTACAGCATAAACCAGTGTCACTGCACCAAAAAGGCATTCCAACCTTACGCTGTATAAACACAAACGTTAATACATAAAACTGAAAGAATAAAACACGGAGGACAAGCACAGGACAACCACTTTATGATGTTCATACGGCATTATGGCATCACGGTGTTAAATGTTAATGTTAAATACCCCCAATGTTAAATATCAGAATCATACTTATTGAGAAAGCATGAATGCACTGTGCTTGTCCTCCGTGTTTTATTCTTTCAGTTTTATGTATTCATGTTCAACCCGCTCGCCTTTACCAGACAAACGTTAACTTTGTTGTTTTTGTTTTGTTTTGTTTTTTGCACCAAACCTAAAACAGAATTGTTTACACTTACTTTTCTACAATGGTTTCATCTGCACCCCCAACTACTACCGTGAACCTTGTACATATTCCCAAACATTTTTCTCAGACAGAAGCAGAAAAGGGGGAGGGAAGACTGCCTCCTCCTCCTCCTCCTCCCCCAAGACAATTTTTTTATAGAAAGGGCGCACATTAGTTTTAACACAGGAAGTGTTAACGTCACAGCAATGTCACCTTGATGTCAGAGTGTAACATGACACCATGTGGATGTCATGACATCACAGTTACGTCACGGTGCAACTATGACGCAATGGTGACGTCACCAGTATGTCACGGAGACGTCACCGTGATGCCATAATGCCATGTGAACATCATAACGTCATTGCCACATGACATTATGACGACGTCGTCAAGACGTCCCATCGTGATTATATCATGTGGACTTCACCTTGACATTCACGTGATGTCAAGGTGATGTCCTGGTGAGTAATGATATCATGATGTCATGCGACGTCACAGTACCTCATGTAATTTGGTTACCGGCACCATCACGTCACACGATGTCTTGAGGTCACATGACACCGTGACATCATATGACATTATGGCGCAATGTGACACCATGACATCATAAGATGTGGTATTTATTTTCTCGCGGTAAGGTGAAGGTACATGACATCACGTGACTGTGACATCACGACGCTGGGACATTGCAGTGTCACGTGACGTCATGATGTCACGTGATATCGCAATGTCACGTAGAATTACGATGTCACTTGACACCATGATGATGCATGACATCATGAAGTTATGTAAATGTCATGTATATGACGTGACTTTTCCATGTCACGTGAGATATCGTGCGACACCGTGACGTCACATTACATCATGACGTCGTACAATGCCGATTACGTTACCTCATGATGTCACACACAGATACCATGTATCCACGCTCATTCACAACATTCTGTGCTCCCCGGTCTTTATCAGCATGATCAAGCTATACTTCGTTTCACCTTACGTCCAGACTCTGCCGACGCCCTGCGAAGTAATGTGGCCAATCAATCAGAGTCAAAAGCGCGAGTCACTAGGCCTTTTCTGTTTATGATTGGCTGAGCGATGATATAACACGTACTGAAACATGGCGAACATCATGATGATGCGCTTTTGAAACCCTCTGATTGGTCCCATCAGCTAGCAGCGTCGGCTGCGCCTGCACTTAAAGGGGCCCTGCAATCATATTTAAGCATCTACCTTTTTTGCGGTTTCCACGTCGTTTTGGGGTTCGGGCAAGCAAGCGGGCACGGAGAGAGTAACTAAACATCAGTGCTTCATATTTTAACCGGGCGACGCGAAAACCTCCTCCACCTACGGGGGCGACCCGCGGTGCCGAAAGCGCGTGATATGTGACGTCTTAGGTCCTGGGCTTACTACTGGTCAGTGCCGCTAAAAGCTTCTTTTTAGTCGAGATACAAAATATAAGTGGCGCGAGCCGTTTCAATATATTTATAAAAGTAGTTTTGTTCAGTATTTTAGATCTGAAAAGAAACAAATGCAGTTTATAAAGTACGGAAACAAGAAATGACCCGTCGACATACCCGCCACCAAGCGGTGGAAAAGGCGGCGCATACTAGAAAGGTGTAGTGGGATCAAGCACCGACGACCGGCGAGCGTAGAAAGGTCCCGGATGTACGCGGTGGCGCTGCAGTCGAGGATCCGACCGGTTCCGATCGTTCTGAGGGCCTTCGGCGAGCAGCTTTGGCTTGCAGGTTTGGCCCTTTGGCGGTATGGCGGCACGAAGTGGCTCCGTTCTGAACTGATCTTTACCCCGTGTTTGCTGTCGTTTGTGGACAATGAAATGTCATGCCGAATTTGTGTTTAATCTCGCAGCAAATGCAATGCGAGCCGCCCTGGCTGCCCGCTTCCTACAGCCTATCCAGAACATGCTTTAGTGGCGCCCTCTCGAGCTGTCGACACGGAGTGCGACAGCCGTGAGCGCTCGCTGAGCTCACTACCCCTCCTCTAGTTCACGGCCACTCAAGCACCCAAGGAGGTCATGAAGGAGGTTATTTTTCGCTTGTTTTTGTAATTTTGATTTGCCTATAACTTTTAAGATAAAGCGAAATTCGAGAAAAGTTTCATTAACTTACTACGTTCAGTACGCTCAGGTTTGGTGAAAAATAAAAACCAGTAAAAAGGTCCTTCCAGGGCCCCTTTAAGGCGAATCGAAGTATAGTTTATTTTTAGAAAGATTTGCATCACCACTGGTGAGATTGCAGTTATTTTGATCAGTGACGTCACATTCGTTCGCAAGATTAAATCTACCTGTGATTCCACTTCCACCCCCAGCCTGACCCATAAACCTGCCCCTGGACAGAAGCCGTCCCAACCTTCGGCGTCGAGAAGCCTTGGGATGCCCAGTTCCATCTGCGCAACATTGAAGGCGTTATCGAGGTTGACAATGTGGTCGGCCGGCTGCAGCGCGTCGTAGTCAATCAGGTCCGGCCGATGCGCATGGATCAGCGCGTTGAAGCCCATGCCGCTGCACCAGCTGGAGCTGAAGTCTGGATGTTCACCGACGGATACCTGGACGAGTCAGAACACCGCACTTTACCTTCACCTTTAAAGAAAATCTGCGGTAAACATAATGCCCGTCTTTACACCACTGTGTGCGAAGAAGTGACATTAATACCTATTATTGGGTGTAGTTCCATTTTGTGAATACCGCTCTCATTTTACTAGACCACACACCACACAGTCTTGTGGTCACCGAGGTATGTAGGGAAGGGAACGCACACACGAATCCTTGACTAAGACTAAATCGAGACCGTGACGACTGGTGCTTTAGATGCGATAGTAGACGCAAGCCAAGTTCTACGGACAGGAATGTGTAGTGGTGTACCGCGCCAACCATAGAAGACAAAACTGCCTGGCAAGAGCCAAATGCGCGCACGTTGCCTGATGCCACGCAGTCGTCGATGCGCAAGCGCCCGTGAAACAAAGTTTTGTTGTTTTGTCTGGCACAAAGCCGATGTCACGAACGCAGGTGAGAGGTCCTTTCAAAATTGAAGAAGTAGTGGCACAAAATCAAAAATGCATTGGTTTAACTTAGAATTAATCTTAACGTTAGCCCACTAAATTTAAACCTTGGCCACTACATTTAGCTGAAAGTTAGCCCACTTAATTTAGCTTATTGTTGGCCCACCAAATTTAGTTCAATGATAGCCTGTTAACATTCAAGATTAAAATTTAGCTCAATGTTACCCTGCTAATTTTAGCAGAATGTTAGTCCAATCAATTTAGCTAAACATTAGCCCTCTGAATTTAGCTAAACTTTAGCCAGCTAAATTTAGCTGATTGTTATATAGCAACTCCGCTCAATTCCGAAGATTTCGGGATAATGAGTGATCTGGCATTAAAAATCACTACTAAATGACAGTGTATCATTTGCATCACGAAAAATGTGATGTATATTGTTAAATCTTGCTTTAAACACGAGCAGAAATCGAAACCGAAAATTCGGCTTCGTTTGGTAACATTGGCCTCGGGCTGCCAAGAACATGGCTATCACGTGGTACGATATGTCATGTGTTCTCCTAGGCAACGACGGGCGGGATCGGGAGGGCGTTTGCCAGTCGCAAGTGTCGTCTGCACCGCACTCTTCACCATGCTTTGGTGTCTACGCCATTCGACGACGTCTGCACAACTACGGCATAAGTCTGCGCACATAGTGTCCGTGGTGTGAACAAAACTCCGAGGGACAATTTTTGCGAACGGTGAGACGACGACGGCGGTTAAGACAGGAGAGACAGCAGGGACGGCCTGACGGCTCCCAAGGAGCGCGCTGCGCAGGCACATTACGCCAATCACGTGTACACCGCTGAGCGCCAAGAGGGAGCGATGATCACGTCGGCCGTTACACTTGCCCGGAGAAGTAAAAACAAACAAAACGGGGCAATGGTGATGGGGTTTAGTTCAATGTTGGCTACGCCCACGCCGTAGCCTTGACTGCGCAGTTGGTTGCGCCTCAATTTGCCTGCTTGAGTCAGCCGATTTCGGCAATTTGGTGCGTGGCGAAGTTTGCCGGACCGTTTAAGAAACATTTAGAGATAACTAGGTCGTAATATTTGACGTGTGGTCTTCCTACGTGAAACTCAAAAGGACTCCATTGTTTTCCAAAAATAAAAATGAAAGCGGAGTTGCCCCACTAATTTTATTGAGATATTAAAGCGCAAAACGACGAGGAAGACAATACGAGGGAGACGGAAGAGAGCGCCATAGCGATAGAGAGGGTTTTTGTACATACATAGCTAGTAGATAGCGCCATAGACAGCACTAGAGGCAGGAAAAAGAGAAACAGTGCTCTTTCCTATCTCCCTCGTATTTCCTTCCTTGTTGTTCTGCGCTTCAATATTTCAATATCTAGAACCAATCTAGTTCACTATACCATCTTAATCCACTAATTTTAGCTGAACGTTGGCTTAACTAAATTCAGCTGAATGTTGGCACGCATATTTACCTAAACTTTAGCTCTTTAAATTTGGCTAAATGCTGGCCCGCGAAATTTAGCCAAACGTTGACCCGCTAAGTTTAGCAGAATGTTAGCCCACTAAATTTAGCGAACGACGGCAACGGTATGACTAAGGTCACTGCTATGTTGGGTGACCGTAACTTTGGCGTACGAAAGAACTATTCAGTTCACAAATTCACACTTTTCCCAAGTTCTTCTTTTAGTTCAGTACACAAGCATCTGTCTCGTTCATTTTTAAACCGAAGCATGCCAAATATAGTAGGGTGATTTCATCTTAAATCGTGCAGAGCAAAGGGTCGAATTTTTGAGACCCAGGATTTTTTTTTCTTGGCTTTCAGGAATGTAGTTTATTAATTACAGAATGTCCACTACAGTGGACAGCATGCACTGGGGGTACAAGATCCCTTTCGTCCCATGACCATAACTTTGGCTTTTTTTTTGAACTCGACGTCTTTTTCTTGTAGACGGAGCTTGGGTTTCCGTGTCGCGATCCTCATCATCACTTTCATCACTTTGGCTGGTATCTTCCGAGCTATCATCACACCTGCCTTGATCATCCTCTATGGCATAATCGATGTCATCATCCTCGCTCTCTAAAGATCCTCATCACTTCCTGACGGCAGACCGTCTTTAATTAGGACATTGATTCCTGAGTCAGATAGTGGAATATCCAATAAAGCATCGATGTTTACTTCCCTCAAAGGCGATTTGGTAGCAGACCGTTTGCCACTAAAACAAAAAATAACAAAATATAGTTGTTTTTTTTCTTCGAATATGTAGAATTATGGTGCTTTATTCATTACAACAGAAAACTGGACCATTCCAGTATATTTACAGCGCCGCTGACCAAAAACAATTTGTGCATAGCACATAGCCCCGTAATGCTGCTGTTCATGGTGTCCACCAGAGTGGACAAGCCACAAATAGATCACTTACTGAACAATGAAGACTTATTGAACACTCATATTTATACAGATTACACCTCAAGACTTCCTCGAAGGCATGAAAGTGTTTAACAGAAGGGTAATAAGTTTTTCAACAGTTTACGACGCATTTGCGAGGATGCACGTGCCTTATCTGGAATTTGTGGAAGCTGCCATCTTAGATGCTGAATATGTGAACACCAGTGGAACGGTGGCGCCATCTATGAGTGGCAATCGAAAACCCATATGTCCACTGAAGTGGACACCATGCGTACGGGTATTATGCGGCCTGGCACTTTATTTAAAAATTAAATAACTTTGTCCACTGAATCACTATGCGACAAAGTGTTAATTTCGCAGAAAACATATATGTTAAGGCGTCGTCTCCTAAAAACGCAGTAGCTACAAACCGCAAGTTCGTCGAATTTTTTTTTCTCGACTAAACGAATTTTAAAAGAGGCCGCGGCGGAAAACAGTGTTTTTCACATCCGTCGTGAGTCGGATGTTTCGCTCGATCTCCCGCCGTAGACTTTCATTCCACATTATATTACCTTTTTTTCAAGCCCTCTGTGAGTACAGTGCAAAAGGGTCTAATGCCATGAAATAATTTCGGGCGTTTGGTTTTTTTTCTGTAAAAAATGTCAAAAACGCCCCCTCGGTTAATTGTTGATGAACTTTGACAATTTAATACTGGCGATCTACTTGAGTATACTTCGATATTTTTATGTCTATGGAGAGCCCAAAACACGCTCTTTATATATATTATAAAATCATTCAACTGTCTATAATTTCCTTTTTGCGGTACGTTTACGTTAATGTTATGCTAAAACCAAAAATACCGAGTTTGAAATCGATTTTCTAGAAAAACCATTTTCATTTTTTTATTTTTTATTACAATGTAGGTGTGATAGTTGTCCACTAGAAAAACAAGTCGAGAAAGTGTGTATTTTGTTTGTATGTTCTATATTTAAGCATCAATAGTGTAGAAAAACCTGTTTTTAACGGCTCAAAACGGGCTTGCGAATTGCGTGTCTTCACAAACTTGGAAATATTATTGCCTTTTTTCAACGTTCCCACATAAAAATGAGGTAGTTCCACCCTGTTATATTTATTGCTCATTTAAATTTTTTTCGTAGGCGGCAAGCTACATTGGAGGAGTTCACAAGAAGAAGCAACACATCTTAACAGACCAGCAGGCGTCGTAAATTTTAATGTGTAGAAATAGGCAGACGTCGTATTGATTCGGGGCACTCAATGGCCTACATCAACGTCCCGCCGTTTCGGAACTAGCAGATGACCACGACCTTTCGCGCTCGTCTGTGTTAGATAGGACGGCCCGTGACAGTAAAGCGAGCAGCGCACCCTGTGTCACGAGGAGTGAAATGCGTACGAACGTTTCGTTGACGCGGCGAACAGTGACGGCTACCCAGGAGGAGTCAGTCAGGTCAGAGTATTGCAGAAGGGAAAGCAAGGAAGTGTCGCCTGGGAGGTTGAGGACACCACGGCCTTACAATATCGACGGTCAACAACACTTCTGCCGGTACCAAAGCAACGCGCGCGTGCGCTAAACCGGCGGCGCGGGTACAACAATCCCGCAGACGCACACACGAATGCGGGCCGGCTCCGATACGAATGTGGGCAAATCTTCAAACCAGCCATTCATGCACGTGTGAAACGATACCGCGTATTTGCCCAAAGCTTCGAGCGCCCTATCCTTCAAAACGGCCGTGCTCTGTCTCTCCGAGGGGATCCGATAGCACCGAATTAAGGGTTATCTCTTTTTGGAAACTGCAAAGCTTCGGAGACTAGTTGGGTCGAAGTCAGCCTCCTTGTAAACTATAACCGTTTGTGAAGAGTGGTCTTCTCCCAAGATAAAAAGTTAGCGCCGGCTGACGTGTTCTTCTGAAAGAGCGAAGGGAAAGAGGAAGTTTTAATAACTAGAGTAACTACCTCGAAAGCTCCTCTCTTGATATGAAGCGCGAGGCATGTTACGTCTCGGTTACCTTCTCGCGCATCGCTGCTCGAATCTTTTCTTCACTCTGTTCCGCACAGCTACTGCCAACGCATAGCCGACAGATGAAGATATAGATTCGAGCATCAACTGGACGCCGTCATCCTGCCAGGCTTCAGTGTCGTGGGACTGTACTCGAAGTCGGTCAGTTAAGACTGTTTTTATTTGCGTGTGTGTTTGCTTCACCTCGCTGAACTTTGTTTCTCGGGTGCGGTTCCGCTGAACATTTTTTTATGCTTTCTTACTAAATGTTTGTTACCATTGTTTACTTGTTGGGTTTATTTCGTCAATGGCGTAGCGGCCTCGACGGTGCTGTTGAGAAGCGTGTTCGCACGCATTTGGTTGTGTCTCGTTTAGGGAATGTCCGGAGGAGTTGGTTTTGTTCTCGCCGTGTGCGGCTGAGTTTTTCCGTCTTTGTAAAGTTTTTTTTTTTTGTTTTAACTTTACGTGCCGTTGACTTCTTTGTCTGACTCTGTACTCAGGCGTGGATCTATTACTTTGCCACCGCTCGAACCTAAATGTTTCTATTTCTTAACGTAATTTTCGTTAAGATTAGAGCTGGGTAATTTTATTCTTATTTATTTATTTTTATTCTCTACCCTCTTTCCGCGACAATCTCTCCGTGTGTTTCAGACCGTTTCTTTGTCCACTTTTGTGTATTACGTAAGTGAATACAATTCCCTGATGATCTGTGCGATGTGTGGAGAACAAACCTTGCGTTTGGTTTCGGAAAGAATTATATATAATATATCAATGATGTCGTGAACTTTCTAGTCTTAGTGATATGACAGCTGATAGCCAGTCATGCAAGTTTACAGTGAAAGTTTTATAAATCGAAACAATACAACGTCTGTGCCTCTTTGATATTAAAGGTCTACTAGGCCTGCTGATTTGATTAGATATGTTGCTCGTGGTTTCCCGCTCTTATCAAAACATAAATAACTATTCAATACCACGAATTGCGTTTATAATTGATTACAAAACGCAGACAAAAATTCAAGAAAGCTTTTTCACAATTCATAGAAACGCACGGGTCGCTATGTCGACTTAGGTCTTTGCGAAACGAAGACGTCTTTTTTGCCGATATTGAGGATTAGATATAGAACATACAAACAAAATACACACTTTCTCGACTTGATTTTCGAGTAGACAACTATCATAACTACATTGTAACAAAAAAATACATAAAAAATAGTTTTTTTTTAGAAAATCGATTTTCAAAATCAATACTTTTTGGTTTTAGCATAACATTAACGTAAACGTACCGCAAAGAAAATTTCTTACAACTGAGTGATTTCATAATATATGTAAAGAGCGTGTTTTGGGCTCTCCATAGACAAAAACAAAATAGATGTAACCCAAGTAAATCGGAAGTATTTAATTGTTAAAGTTCATCAACAATTGACCGAGGAGGCGTTTTCGATATTTTTACTGAAAAAAAAAGCAAAACGTCTAAAATTATTTCAGGGCATTAGAGCTTTTTACCTGGGCTCACAGAGTGCTTGAAAAAGTCACCATAATGTGGACTGAAAATCCACGGCGGGAGATCGAGCGAAACATCCGACCCACGACGGGTGTGACAAACACTATTTGCCGCCGCGGCCTCTTTTAAAATTCGTAAGTCGAGAACAAAAAATCCTACAAACTTGCGGTTTGTGGCGACTGCGTGTTTAAAGACGACGCCATAGCATATATTTTTTCATAGAAATTGAAAGTTCGATCTTTTTTGCCTGCACGATTTGAGATGAAATCACCCAGTAATATGTAAAAGTATTAAGTAATAATAATATGTAAAAGAGCTATTTTGTGGTTCCATATGTCAATACATTATGTTTGCACAGACGTCTGTCTGTGCGAACAGAACGTATTGAAAGATGGAACCACATAAAAATCTCTTAATTTACTCTATGGGAGTTAACGGTTTAATAATATATTTATTTTCGTAAAATGTATTATGCGTCATTCTAGGTTTCCTCCTATCGATTAGCACTCATTTCGTAACTATCCACGAACGTTCCAAAAAAATTAGATGTGAGGCTCACTGAGAAAAATTGACAGGACGGCAGAAATGCACTTTTAAAACGGCACGTCTGGTTACCATACGGCTATGTGAGGCAAATCTCAACTTTGCTTTTGTTAAAATGCACTTTGAATTAAAATAATCTATGCATATCCCACTCACCCTGCCGTCTTTCTCTGGCACCAAAGCAACAAAGCGTCCTTGGCTGACTTCTTCTCGCTGCTTCCGTCATCTTCATTCTGCATCAATACAACAATACATGAAGGAACTGTGAGTGGCATAACAATCCACAGAGAAAGCAAACATCATAGTGAACAACGTCAACATGGGCTTCAATCAAGGAATACATTTTGTAAACTGCTTGCCCAGAACATCACTGACTCCCTTCTAGGATCTGTAGGCGTGTGCGAATTTAAATTCAATAGCCCAGTGTCATCCCAAGCACCACAAAGAGAGTTGGTATGGCTTACTCTTTCCTGTAAAGGCTATGAATGATGCAGCACAATTCAATTCACACCACTATTCGCACACACCCAATAATCAGAGCTTTTATAAGGAATTTAGGAAAAGTTTCCACTCAACACCTGCCATAATTTTTTATCAACTACCGTAAATTTCCTACAGATAATACGAGCTTTTTTGAAACAAGTGCAACGAGTCTATTTTACCGAGGATTGTGGGAACAGCCAATCACTGTTGTTTACATTGAATGATGGGCTACTGATAACAATTAGGTATTCGTGCAGGTCTTATTTTCGTTGTAGAACAGGCTGAGAACCTGGTCATACGCTTCTCTTCTTCTGCCGAAGAGAAAGATAGAGCTACACATGCCCTGGGAAAAAGTAGATGCAAGGAAAGCTCGTACCATATGTGAACTTTGCGGTTCAATGCAGAACCATCACGGGTGGCTGAATTCTTTTAGAATTTTAGTATGTAGTGCACTTAGCTCGCAATATCAGCTGCCGCTAAAAGCCCGATCTCGTGCCAATTCTATGTACCATGATTAAAATTGTTAATATACTTTGCGCTTCTATAATATTTCGTCAGAGCCTGATACTACCCTTCTTAAGCTCCATAAAAAATGAGTGGAGTGATAGACAAACAAAGGCAGTACCACTTGGCTACAATAGAATTGCAACAAGAAACAAGAAGCCCGGTGGATGGTTGTATAGTGACTGTATATGCAACATAAACTGTAGTGCCAGCACTACAGGCTGCTATCAGTATTTCCATTACACGCGCATTGTTAGTGCCTCTACGGGCCTTCCAATTTTACCGGTACCAGCCCCCGAGGGTGTAGTAATTATGCAGGGAATATGTTTTTCCTTGACCATGGTTAAAAATCGCGCACAAAGAGACGAGGACAAACGAGGAAGGAACACAGAACACAGACAGGCGGCACTCAGAACTCTGGCATATTCGCAACTTTCACGACCTATAGGGGGCGCACTGGTGCCTATCAAAATGGCTGTCATCTGGATGATCGTCGTTGAACAGCGGTTCGAGGCTGGTCTGCGACGCGAAGCAATTCTAGCTTTGCTATATGCGAAATGTTGTAGAGCCTTACGTCACTTTTTCACGCCAGGAAGGTGTAGGCAATCCCATTTATTATGAGGCCAATCATCCAGGAGCTAGGGAACGCGAATCTCACACCGCGGTACCACCATCGCTGAAAGTTGCGAATTAAGTAAGGAAAAGAAAGATGAAGCGCGATTTATGACAGGGGACAATGGTACCAGGGGTAAACAGTTCAGTCACAGTTAGAGTTCTTTTTTCTCAAAGCTACCGATGGCTGACTAACGCAGCGATCGTCCCGGCTCAAGATACTGAACGCCTCGAGCACCTCGCGCATTTGTTTTTCTTTAAAGCGGCCATGGTGATGTTTTCCAAGATGATGTGTCTTTCCGAAAGGATAGGTTTGTGCATCGTAGCACCGTCCGGTCTATAACACATTCAGACACCGAAAGGTGACCTCCTACAGTTGATATTAAAGAAAGTTTGTGCTCTCGTAGACACCGTCCGGTCTATGCAACACATTCAGACACCGTCCGGTATGTCCAACATAGCTCCTTCCACAGGAAAGAGGAATGCTATATACCCATTTTTGAAAAACCGGAGACGACGGACGATAAAGGGGACAACGCACAAAACGTCTCAATTTGAGACGTTTTATGTGTTGTCCTCTTTTTCGTCCGTCGTCTCCGGTTTTTCAAAAATGTGCAACATCAACCAGCTCGCCTGCCTACTCACTTTATCTTCAATATTGCTATGTACAACACCCGATGACCAGGGAACAAAAGGCGGCACATGTTTTTTGTGGCATCTGTTTTTGCATAATTTTTCCGCTTTGGTGCGAACCTTAGAACAAGTGGCAAGTATGTATGGTGTGCCGCTAGTACTATCAGCCCCTAGAAAAATGCGACAAATTTGTTCTAAGGTTCGCGCCAAAGCGGAAAAACTATAAAAAAACACGTGCCACAAAAAACATGTTCGGCCTTTTGTTCCCTGTTCATCGGGCGTTGTATATAGCATTCCTCTTTCCTGAGGAAGATGCTCGGTGCATTGTAAGACCTGTACGGGCACACAATCTTTGGAAAAAACATCAATCATTGGCCGCTTAAAGAAAAACAAATGCGCGAGGTGCTCGAGGCGTTCACTATCTTGAGCCTGGCCGATCGCTGCGTTAGTCAGCCATCGGTAGCTTTGAGCGAAAAAAAGTTGCCTTCTTGCGAACATTTGACTTTGTCTGAACTGTTTACCCCCTGGTTAGAGTGTACTAGAAAGAACGAGTGCGGCCACCGGAGTGCTATTTTGGTACCTCCGCGTGTGGAAAAAAATGGCTAATCCAAGCCACTTCGCTCGTAGCGCTTTCTCGGGCGCTACGAGTGAAGTGGTTCGGATTAGCCGCTTTTTATGAAAAACGCGTTTCGTTCCGACGCCCAGCTCGACCGGCACACTGGTCAAGGTCATAGAAACGATGGAACGCCGGACTATATTTTTAGACCACCTAGACGTCAGGCGTCACGTACATAAAGTCACCGCGACCTGACTTGCCGTCACAACGCCAAACGACATAAGGACGACGCCTTGACGTCGACGTCGTCATCGACGTTGACAACGTGCGTTACACGACATCAAGACTGCGTTTTGACGTCATACTGCGTTGACAACGACGACGATGTCAACGTTGACGTTGATGACGACGACGACAACGTCACGGGACGTCAAGATGACGGCGTCCTTGTCAATGCAACGTCATAAGGACGCTTGGTGTCAGTTCGTTGACGTCGTTGTCGACATGACGCAACTCGACGTCACGAAGACGTCCCAACAGCTTCACGACGTCGACGTCATCGTCAACGACGTTACACGACGTCAAGAGTTCATCGTGACTGCGCGTCGACGTTGATGCTGGCGAAGGCGACGACGTTACACGCCGTCAAGGATTCGTCGTGACGTTGACGTTCATGATGGCGTCAGGACGACGTTAACTTGACGTCATAGCGATGTTTTGCGTTGCGTGGGGCGTCGACGCCAACGTCGGCATCGACACCCACGTCTACGTCGTCCTTGATGTGGCGTGCGACGTCATGACCGCGTTACAACGGCGACTTGATGTCGCGTAACGGCGTCGTCCTCAACGCGACGCGATGTCACGACCGCGTCACAACAGCGACTTGAAGTCACGTAACGGCGTCGTCCTTAACGCGACGTCACGGCCGCGTTACAACCGCGACTTGACGTCGCCAAACGGCGTCGTCCTCGACGCGACGCGATGTCACGACGGCTTTACGACAGCATCTTGGCGTCGAGTAACGTCGTCGACGATGACGTCGTGTCGTCGTCGTGTCGTGGTGCTTTGACGTTACCTCTGACGTCAAAATCATAAAAAACAATATAGCCCCTAAGGGGCTATACTGCCCATATGACCTTGGCCTGTGTCGTTGCTTGATCGCAGCAAAGGTGGCGCTGCGAACAAATGAGGCTTGGCTCCACCTGATCGCGTTCCACATTTTGAGGTGCAAGTGAAAGCATGAGCGGAGGCCTGTAGCTCGTACAACTCGTACCTTCTTACAGTACACTGTACCCTGGTGCTATTGTCCCCTGTCATAAATATTGGGGA
The DNA here is from genome assembly GCA_037355805.1 of Ixodes ricinus. Lineage (NCBI taxonomy): Eukaryota > Metazoa > Arthropoda > Arachnida > Ixodida > Ixodidae > Ixodes > Ixodes ricinus. Next base: position 11,377 of record JAZHYW010031384.1, on the reverse strand, counting down.
AATCGGTGGCCGAGTGGGCTAAAGCGCACATCCAGCTCGACGCGCGTGGAGCGAAAGCTCGCGCTGCAGAACCAGGGATCGCTGGGTTCGAGCCCACCAATGCCCGTCCGATCTGGATGAGCATCGTACCGGCGTGCGGTCGTGTATCACTACTGCGTGGTGCACGTTAAAGACCCCAGGCTAGCGGTTGTACCGCACTGGCTAAATTGCTCATCTACAGCGAGTGACTCGTCGCAAACTTTAAATGGCAGACCAACTACGCGCTGGTTCCTACAGTCGCTTTCCATTTTGGTGCAAGTGAAACCATGAGAGGAGCCTGTAGCTCGTCCAACTCGTACCTTCTTATAGTACTCTACCTAGTGCTATTATTCACTACCATAAATATTGCTTCATTTTTCTTTTCTTCACTTAATATACCAGAGTTGTGAGTGCGCGCCTGTCTGTGTTCTGTGTTCCTTCCTTGTTTGTCCTCGTCTCTTTGTGCGCAATTTTTAACCATGTTCAACGTTTACCAACTCGCCCAGCTTACTAATTTACTATGTTTTTTTCTTTTTTAAGCGAAATTAATACAAAGAGCTTCAACGGCAAATAATGACAAAGAAAGGCATCTGCAAGCAAGTCGAACTCACCACGTCAATCTCAATGTCCTGGATCTGGAAGCGCGAGATGATGGTCCAGATGAGGCCCAGGATGAGTCGAGGGTTTCCGTCCACAATGTCCTCCGCCCCAATGTTCTCCAATCGCACCTGGGCACAGTTCGAAGCACACAGGTGACGTCCATTTCCAGAGGTTCCCGTCGCATTAACAGGCACCATAAACTGAGCAAATTGCCCAAGTTTGCAAACCCACGTAAGTAGACTAAGCCGGAATACAAAGCCCAGCTGTATCGGAAACATCTCCGAAAAAAGTAAGACGCTAACAAGCAATTACCTCTGCATGTGAATGATTGGCTCGCTTTCTTGTTTCTCTTGAAATTTTCTAACGAAATGTTAACAGACATTCTCCTAAAGAGCTCAATAAACTGACTCCATTCAAAATTAAGCCCCAACAATGAAAACGAGCACTTAAGTAAAAACAATTTCAACCTCCGATACTTCTGATAAAATAAAATTATTGATCAGACCTAAATAAAAACTCAGTCAAATAGAAGCTATCAATTATCTAATTAAGAAGTTCTAAAACTTAGCCATCTTTAGAAGCCTGCAAAGAATGGTGGCCGCCGAGGAACCCGTCCCGGTCTCGACATTGAAGCAATAAAAGAGAGCAGAAGAGACCTTATAAACAATAATGCCCATAATACGGCATGTATGGCTCATAGTTATGCGTGAATCTACTGAGATAGTATTCAAATAGGAATAATGTTTCAGTTGAAAGTTGGGAGCTTAGGGAACGTGTTGAAATTATATAAACATTGGACCAAAATAAAATGAAAAATTTTGGCAGTCACCATACTATGTGTAGAAACAATTTCTGATTCATAGTGAAAGCAACAAAAAATAGAACACTAACTCTCGGAAAACATTTTTGAAGTGCCCAAACAGAATGCACGTGGCGTCGTTCCATCAGATTGGCGGATCGCTCGTGTTGTGCTCATTTACAAAAAAGAAGTTTGTACGCTGTAAAGTAAACCTTGTTGCCCCTCAGCTAAGACTGCGGTGGACCTACGTTCTCGGTGGACCTATGTTCTCGTTGGACGAGCCCTTTGCCACATGATCACACTCTCGGCCATACCAACGTGCAGAGGGTCGAGTCAGGTGACGAAAAGGAGGCGGCCGATTTCTCCGGCGGGCAGATAGCTCCCTCCACTGCAGTCTCGGCTTAAGGTTGACCGGAGTCTAAACTACCCCCGCTTATCGCTCACCAGCTCGTCGTGTAAGCTCTTGCAACATATTATTTCTAATTACGCGAATGATTTCTTAGATAAGCATAACATCGCCCAGCCTTTTCAGCACGGCTTCCATAAAGACCCATCTACTCTACCACTCCGCTTATTTCTACTATTCATTGCTTAATTGTGTAGTCAATCAACCTGGTCAAGTTGACATCATCCTCCTTGACTTTAGCAAAGCATTCCACAGAGTTTCACATTCCAGTCTCATATTCAAACTAAACGAAAACGGCTTTCCCTGTATGCTTACAAAACAGGTTTCCTCTTATCTGAAAATGCAACAGCATTTCGTTCTCTAATATTTCAGCAAGGAAGGGTCTTTGACCCGAATTCTCTTTTTCAATTTGTATTAATGACTCGAATAAGGACAGTGAGTATTCATTTCTTTGCAGATGACAGCTTGTTGTTAAGGGGATTTATTCTACAAGTGACCAAGTCATTCCGAATTAAAGTCTAGATGCAATCTCAAACTTGTGTGATCTCTGGGAAATGAAACTTAATCAAGAAAATCTTTGATCATGCGTATCACTAACAAAACGTTTCCGCATTTACTAAACTGACGGTTTACCTAACAACTTATCTTCATCTCCACACAGTGAATGCGTTTGTGCATCTGTACGTCTCAAACTAGTAACACACAAACTTAAACATGTGAACCGCCCCCCCCCTTTCTGGCTTATAATACACTAATAAGGTCTCGATTAGATTATTCTTGTTCCATGTGGGATCCCTTCATGAAGGAACATTCTAACAAGCTTGCACAAGTTACAAGACTTTCAGTTTGTTTTATACACTGGATGTTTCTGCAACAAATTCCAATAATTCTTAAAACTATGGTGGTTCAGAAAAAAAGAGCCGTTTTCGGGAACTAACTGCCAACCATGGCAGACGTCACTGATTGCAAAAAACATACTAATTAGCAAAACTATTTACCTAATATTTACCGATTAACATTTAAATAATGAAAATAGACACATGGTTTCAAGAAGAAACTTACAGAGCGTCTTTGGAAACACCTAAATGAAACACGCAAGAAGTATTGGGTCGTGTTAAATTTACCACTTGTGCAGCAGGTGAAAGGCCGGCGATGTAAAAAGGCAGATTTTCTTATTGTACACGTTTCCGCATCGCCAGCCTTGCATTGCCAAACAACTGGATAACTTCAGCGCACCTATGCGTTTCCCAAGTGCTTCAAGTTGTCCTAAAACTTACTGATTTAGAGTTATATGATGACGCTCAGGAAATTTCTAAATTGAACCACATGCTAATTTTCACTGATCAAAAATGTATTTAGAAACTTTTAGGTCATTAATTTGCTAATTAGTATGTCTCTGAAATCCCTAAAGTCTGCCATGGTTGGAAGTTTGTTCCCACAAAAAGTTAATTTTTTAGAGCATTCTTGGGGGATGTTTGAAAGTTTTCCTAAGAATAGGGTGTTCCAAAATTTTCTAAATGTATTTTGTCCCATTAAGGGGCTATTCTCCAAAACCTCTAGTAATAACGCAAATGAAATCACCACCATTAAAAATTGTAACTGATTCAAGTAGATGTTTTCTTGGTAAAATGAATGCCAAATTATGATTTCCAGCCGTACAGAGAAAAAACGACACTAGACATCCAGAAGTCCAAACTTCGACTGTATTCACCTTGGCATGAAGGAAAGCCAGGCTCTGGTTGAGAGCCTCAATTTTGTGGAATCGCGTCCGCCCTCTGTTGCACTTCCCCAGCTTCTCGCCCGAAATTATCTCGAGCAGCTTGAGCAACATGCGGCCGTCCTCGCAGGTCCGTCGAAGAGGTCGTAAACCTCTATCCGCTCCTGCAACCGGGGTCAGGAGGATATGCAGCATGAGCAGACGTTCTCCCTTAACCCCAGGGGTGCTCGAGAGTACAAACGAACGCGAGAGAGTTACAAAAAATATGAAAACAAATAAGGCAAGACCAAAAAGCAGTTCATATTATGCACATTATAACAAGATGCCTTAAGACAGGCTTCCACAATCAGTACCTATAAAACCAGCTATATTAGATAGCATAAGACTTCACCGAGACCTTTTTACGTACCAAGGAGAACGAACCATTCAAGCAAAGTCCGAGCTTAAGTGTGTCGTAATGATGTCCTTGCTTCCTCATTTTTTCCCTCAACCATCGAAGAATGATTGGGATTAGTACCCCTGCACCTATTTTTCATAGATATTCTTGAGACACATTGGTGGGGTTTTCTTTTGTTTATTTACTGGCGCACATGGTTAATACTGGCACACTTGCAACTAACATTTATTGATAAAACAATATCTTATAACTCATTTTCAATAAATGTTAGTTGCGAGTGTGCCAGTGTTTACGTCTGCTACTTGTCCCTGTCTATTTTTCGGCGCCTGTCTACGATCATGAACAAACTGGCCCAAATTGCCACATTAATATAAATTTAGTATGCATGTCTAATATTCTTCTGCAGATTGTTTTTGTATGTGACAGCTGCAGCAACCTTCAATGAGAAAAATGTGAAACATTCTTTCAGCTGTAATGTCGGTGCTAGTAACATAAGAGTGCATGGTCCCTAACAGGTAAGAAATGTGTCTTCACGTGCAAATAACGGTACAAAGCGCAGACGAGTATTCCATATTAAATTTCAGAAATCTGAATAGGAATTTCTTGAAAAACAGAATGCCAGCAGTGAGACACAACCTTTTGATTCAAGTGCTCTGGACTTCAGAGAGAAAGTCTTTACAGATTATGAAAAAACAAAATGTGACAAACGAGATTTAAGAAAAGTTGAAAGTAGTTCCTCTCAAAGGAAAACCTCAGACTGGATATACAAAAAAAAGAACAGACAAAGATCAGGCACAAAGTAACCTATAAAGGCCTCGTTAACTCGTAATGTGAATGAAACTGCATGTTCAAGCCTTCCTCAAAGTCCCCGAAAAAAGTAGTGTGACTACAGCACAGTTCTAGGAAGGAAAGTGTTGCAAATTATGCTTGAGAACAACAGCCAATGGGACCAGGTTGTGTTGAAAAGACAAGTAACATTTTGAAACTTATGATGGCAAGTTGTAAAGAGACTAATGAGACTGGATAACTACAAATATGTTGACGTAATATTTATAGACTTAACATATACCGTAAAATATCGAGCATCATCCCGTTCCTCAATTAGCACCCCCTTATCTTTTTGTAACATTAGGTAAATACATGGACATTCAGGGTTTTAGTTATAAGCATTACTGATTTGTTTAAGAAAGCCCAGAAAGCTACAGATATGTGGTTTGTGCAGGTGGGTTATACGGCCAGGGGGACATAGTACAGGCGGCAAACCGTAACGATTACTCGGCTAATTAGGTAAAACCTGTTAATATAACTTTTTAAATAATAAAATTAGACATGGTTTTCATTGTTAACTTGCTGAGCGTCATCAAAAACCACTGAATCAGTAATTTTCAGAAAGAATTTGAACGCGTGAGGAGTGCAGTCGCGTGATGAAGTTACCACTTTTGCAGCAGCAGCATGACTACCGGTGCGATATGGCGCCCGCGCGATTTTTCCATCTCTTATCATAGCCCCAGCCTTGTACCTGCCGCAGGAGTGGTAACTTCAGCACACTACTACGCCTATCACGCGCTCAAAGTCTTTCTAAAAATGGCTGATTTAGTGGTCTTGGACGAAGCTCTGCAAGTTTCTGTTTGGAACCGTATGTATATTTTTACTAATTAGAAAGTTAATTAACAAATTTTACTTAATTAGGCGACTGATCGTTATGATTACCCCATACACTATGTCCCACTGGCCGTACACCTCATATGCACAAACCGCACGAGTGCAGCTTTCACTGATTTTTTTAAAACAAATTTGTAAAGCTGAAAAAACTGTATATTACATATTGTTGACCTAAGGAGCGCCCATCCCCCAGTTTTACCCGATTATCCCCGAATTGTTTGTTGGTGCTTGCTCGAGATTTTACGGTAGTTCATTAAATGTTGGGTTCTTTGAGAACAGTTTTATCACACTGATAACATTGTTCTAAAACAATGTTCTCAATTATTAATGTATGGCATTAGGGTGCTTTACGGTTTTGGAGATCCTGGCAGGCTAAGACCCAAAGAAAAGCTTAAACCGGATATTGAAAAAAATAAAAAATAAAATGTGTCTCTGCAATTGAAGGCTATGCACAGTGGTGTCACTTTATGATTTTGTAAATTGCAAAAAAATTACATTCATCTTCTGTTCCAGCTTTTAGGGAAACACAAGAGTCCATAGAACTCTTTTTATATTCTGCTTGAGCATAAATTTCAGCGCAGCCGACACTACGAGCTGATGGGCCAATAAAGCATCGCCGAAATCTCATCTTTTTGCGTGTTCGTCAACACTGACTAATACCGCAAGAAATGTGCCCTGGCCTTTTAGTCTATGCATTTGCACCTCCATGTTTTCTAGCAACTCACTTTGCTCTAACTTGGGGTGAAACAAAGTATAGGGTACTCTCTACCCAGGAGTACCACTTTATGTGAAACGCACCAGGCCTCTGGATAAACAAGCAATCCCGGGACTCAGAAACTCCTCGGCATTCAAAGGCTTTGTAGGACCCACCTTTCGAAGGTGGGAGTTCATCCACTTGGTGAAGACCTTCTTCTGGACGTCTAACAACTCCTCTTGAAGGGCCTTCATGCAGCCCTCCTCATACCCAAGGGGATGTCCACATCGAAACATCATGGCGTTCGCTCTTACCCTTGTGTCATCTCAGCCCTGGAAAGACAAGCACACTTGTTCGATCACTTTTGACCAACAGAGTTCGCCATGCACCAAATATTCACTTTCAAATGGTTCAGCCTTAGGGGTAACTGAAACTAAACGTATTTCAGCCCAAATCATATTTTTCGCATACTAAAGTTCCCAAATGTAACCGTACGAGACCCTCGCGGAATCGGCATGACGTCATATGAACACTTGAAATAACGGTCACCCTTCACACCCATTTCATGCCAAGATACCTTTTCACTGTCTTGTTCCTTTGTTTGCACAGATACACATTTTATATAGAAGTCGTATGGCCTTTTGCATGATGGCATCCGTTCAAACATCGCAAATTTATTTATCTTCATTTATTTCCAATACTTCAAATAACCCATTCAAAGGCATTGCATATAGAGATAAATGACTGTCTAAGTGACACGAAGAGAAAGTATTCTTGCAAAATATAAGTTGGGCTAGTTGGTTTTTCATCTCAAACTGAACGCCAAAAGAAGGACAAAAGAAAGCAAAAACAACACGTGTTGTTTCTTCCTTTCTTTTGTTCTTGTTTTTTTTTGCGTTCAGTTCGAGAAGAAAGTATTCTTTTAACTCTAGGATGAATTTTCATAATATGGTCTCCATGTAGCATATTGAAGCTTGTTTTGTTTTCCCTCCGCAAGCAAAGCTAGAAGGGTGCATAAACAATAGGTGCTGCACATACAAATTTAAAACAAAATTTGTAGAGATTTCTCGCTGTGCTTTTAAGGCTACAGAAATGCAAAATGAATATTTTTTTGTTCCTTTCTCCTTTTTGCAATGTCAATGTTAATGCACATGGCCTCATGCACTACTGTGAAGAATTCCTGAAACCCTCAGAAAAACTTTTCTGCCTCCTTGCAGGTATGTGGGGAGAGGGCTTTTAGGTTATCATTAGGCAGAGATCCAGAAAGGTTAGACTTTTCTACTGAGACAACCGTTTACGAAGTCCACTTGTGCTTCTTTCGTGACCAATATTTTTTTCTGCATGATACTTTTGCAATAAATAGTATTACCTACATTCAGTAATAATCCTGTACACAATTAAAAATATTGAATACAAAATTAAGCATTTATCAGGTGACACTTTGTGACACGTGAAAACAGATGACAAGAAAGAACAGCAGAACAAAGGTCAAAAGAGAATGGTCACAATGCGGAGAAGCCGCAGCGACATTTTCAATCGATGCTGGGACGCTTGTACTTTTCCGCAGGACTAAGTGTGGGTCAAAGATAACAAGATAATGTGAGCTCAATCATCTTCACAGGTCCCTTTCAGACCCCCATTGTTTGTGCCAAGCAGAACAATTGAGAGCTAGGTGTCCACTCAAGACATGGAATTAGTTTCAGAAGAGTTGTAGCATCGCAATAATCTGCCCCAGAGGCATTTTGAATCGAGGCTTTAGCCGAGAGTGTGCGGTGCATACTTAATTAGAGCCGTCCGGATACAACGTGGCTTTCATCTGCGGAAGTCGGCGGTGAGCTGGAGACCACCATGTGCGGGCTAAAGCTGTCATCCGCAGATCTTATCTAGCATGCCACTGTGTCACACTGTTGCAATTTGGGCTAGTTGGTGAAGCATGCTTACGGGCAGCGTTAACAAGGACACAGGACAGATAAGATGTACACAGACGGAGCACTGACTGTCAACTGTTTATTTTTAAAGAAACACCTAACGGCGTGGTCACACCAAACAAAAATTACATCAAGACACATGACGGTCACATGATCGTCACAAGTTAAAGCTCCCCCTGACTTGTAAAAAAGTTTACATCGGCCAGACCGTTCGCTGCATTAATGACAGATTACGTGAACACGCGTGTTCGATAAGTACATCTCCGTCGGGGAATCTGGCGGTTCACTGCGACAGAAGTGGTTGCTCTACGATTTTGAAAGTCACCACGGTCCTGGGAAGGCACAGTCACCAACGAACTAGGGAGATAACTGAGGCCTTTTACATTTCCAAGTTCAAAGACAACTGTGTCAGCGCGCCTTCGATAGATCTTTATGATTGATGAGTTGGCATTTTTGAGGGGCTTTAACTTGTGACGATCGTGCGATGGCCATGTGTCGTGATGTAATTTTTGTTTGGTGTGACCACGCCATTGGGCGTTTCTTTAAAAATAAACAGTTGGCAGTCAGCGCTCCGTCTGTGTACATCTTCTCTGTCCTGTGTCCTTGTTCGCGCTGTTTTACATGTTAACACTTTGTCACGCGGTGCAAGGACTGCAGCTCACCGGTTCAACAACCATAGTCATTGCATTTACCGTTTCTTTTGTGCAGCATTGCGCAGTGCACGTGCACGAGCGACTCGTGCAAATAAAAAATACGGCATAGGCGGGGACAGGGTTATCCATAAGAGGAGCAAGTTTCACCACTAGGGTGCCTACATGTCTGGCTGTTTCAGGGTGAAAACATCTATTGTTGCCGTGAATGCGCCAGCGCGTGACGCTCTGGCGCACTCGGTGCGTGACTTGGGCGGTAAAATGGCGTCTATGCATTAGCCAAAGCTACGCGCTCGAGCTGAGTGACACCGGATTGCACGCAAATCAAAATGCATAAAAACATTGGGCGGAAAAATGGCTGAGATATCACCACTCAAGCAAAAGCGCGCGTGTGTATGAAGGCACTGTTCACCACCCTCCCACTGGGATCCCTAGCGTTAAAGCACTTAGCAAAGATCAGGAAGTGGCTATACAACATTCATTTCAGTGTGACCTAATTGCAACATGTACAAACTTTTGCTGAGCAACAGTTTTTATTTACATTTACATAGAATGGGATCGAGTAGTTTCGTAGGTTTCCTGCTAAGGCAGGTTCATATGAGCCAAGAGGAAAAAAAACCGATTCTTCCTTTCAACTCAACACATTCTAAGCTGGTAAAAAGAGGTATCGTAAAATTATGTCTAAACAGCTCGCTTCAAACATCTGGTGAGCACTCCGTTTCACTAAGCTTTGGTGCGCAAATTTAAAGATTAACATCTGTCGAATACCCTATCTCTTTATTAATATCGATTGCAGAGAGCATACTAAAAACCAAAAATAAAGAAACGTCTGTCACACCAAGAGCCAAGGATAAAACAACCAGACCATTCGTTCTGCCCTCTATACACAGGTGCTCTCACGGCATCAAAAATATTGCCAATAAGTTCAACATCGACGACGTCTTGTCTGCTTCTAATAAGCTTTCCAACCAGTGCAAACAAGTGAACTCACCTTCTTCCCACCGAACGGTAAGCTGTACCAAGAGACATCAGAACAGCTTCGTCGAGTGCGCAGAGAGAGTGGTGTATTTGTTTGTTTTTTTGTTTTTTTTTTTGCGTGTGGGAAAATGTACCTAGGGCAGACTGGACAATGACTTAATGATAGGCTCGGAGAACACAAAAATTATAGCACCAGAGCTAACTCTGGCCACCTGGGCACATACTGCCGTGATTGTGGGTGCGAGGTTCACCTGCCATATTGTACAATTTTAGGTAGGCACAGTAATCAACTGACTAGGGAAATTATTGAAGCTGAACACATCATCAGCAATTATGAAAACTGTATCAGTACATCATCTTTGAACCTGACAGAAAAAGATAAAATCTTCTTGGCGTCTAGGAAATAGGTGCGCGTGATTCGGGAAATTCGGTAATTCCAGACATAGGAGACGACAAAGTACATAAAAATGAGTTGTGAGTCGGCGCGGTTCATTTGATTTTCCTTTTTTTTCGTGTTTAAAGGGATGGTGAACCGAAATTTGGATTTCAGAAAACAATGCACGAGCTGTAGGCGGGACGCTACAATCCCTACAACACTACACTGTAAAAAATGTATGCAATATAACAGGAAATATCCAGAACGTTTCGGTAAAAATACAATGCGGGTTTGTTAAGCTGAACTACAGGCACACTTATCGGTGAAAAAAACGGATTACATTATTTAAAAGAAACAGATTTATTTGGTGAAAAAATGGTCCACAGAAACTGAAATTCTCGGTAAAATAGCATGAATTTACGTTATTCTCAAAAACGTAGTTGCAGGGTAAATAAACAGTCAATTAAAACTCACTTTCTGTTATTCCTCGACCACATCGCTTTTTGATAGTAAATATAGCAAGCAAAGTACTTGGCGCCCCAGCTTTCTCGGACCAAGCTTTTAAAAAATTACTGAACGCTCCAGGCAAATGAATCCAACTGTAGGTTGTTAGCAGGCGTCTTGCCGATGAGCCGGTAATTGTTTTATTGGGTCTAATTATTTATTGAATTAAAATTAATCAGCTAACCTTTAAAATAATGATATAAGGGTAAAGTTGCCAATTCAAAACTTGTTGAGAGCTATATCATGGAGCAGGCACGTAGCCAGGGGGCCCATGGGGGCCGGGCCCCCCCCCAATATCTTCCGTTTTGCTGGGGCCTCCTTTCCCAACCTCCCCTCAAGCAGCATTTTGTTATGGGCGAACCCCCCCCCCCCCCCCGAAACAGAATCCTGGCTACGGCCTGTCATGGAGGTGTTTGCAACGTGGTGCGCTTTGTGTGCCCCTTTTATCCAGCTTTCGAAAAACGGCAGCAGCACCTCTGATTACACCCTCTCATATATTACTCACTCGCGGAGAGTAAGGTCCATGATAAGAGGCAGGCGATTGATTGGCCCGGCAAACACGTCGCTTCCACTGCACCGTCGATTTAAGGGAGAGGAAGCGGAGGCCTTGGGACCGACCATGAGCAGCACCATGGCCGAATTATGTAC
>JAZHYW010031383.1:0-13384 GCA_037355805.1 Ixodes ricinus | reverse complement strand
TATCGGGGAAAAATGAAATGCGAACAGAGGAGCGCGTGGCTTGCCGTACAGGCTGCGCCACCTGGAAGTGAGCCTAGGGGCGAGGGTGCGTGGCCTACTCCGATGTGTTCACGCCCTTCGCTCGGCGCTCCCCAAGCTTCGGCAGTGCGCCTCTCAGTGCGCTGAAAGCTATCACCGCTATCTTTGCTGGCTCAGCGCGTGCGGTGCGAAGAAGCTCGGCCCACGCGCCGAGCAGACAAAGATAGCGGTGACAGCTTTCAGCGCACTGAGAGGCGCACTGCCGAAGCTTGGGGAGTGCCGAGCGAAGGGCGTGAACACATCGGAGTAGGCCACGCACCCTCGCCCCTAGGCTCACTTCCAGGTGGCGCAGCCTGTACGGCAAGCCACGCGCTCCTCTGTTCGCATTTCATTTTTCCCCGATAGTACCTCGGGTGCAACGTTGCCTGCGTCAGGCACGTAGCCCGGGGGGGGGAGCATGGGGCTTGCCCCTTCCCCGCCGAAACTCTTACATTTTCCTGGTTCCTCCTCTCCCCCTCACCCTCATACAGCATTTGGTCATAGTGCCCCCCCCCCCTTATCAAAATCCTGGCTACGTGCCTGGCCATGCAGCGGGTGATAGCTCAGCGCGTGAATAGACCCTATCAACATGCATTCGAAGAAAAGGAAGGGAATATGATAGGAGAGGTGTTGTGGAAACTGCAGCGCTGGATGACAGGCGCTCTGGTTCTGGTTCAGGTTCGGCGCAGCCCAATACCCTCTTAAAAAACAAAAACAAAAAGTGCGTAATGGGACCAACCGCCAACGTTCATCCCCATGACCCCACCGCCCTCTATTCAAAAGTGGTAACTTGAGCAGTTCGTCCCTCGGGCATTTCGTAGCTTCCACTGGAGTTGGCCCCTTAATAAATACTTTAGTACCCTCGTCAACTATGGCTGCCGCAAGCCTTCGATGAGGTGGATGAAGCATCACTCGAGTAGCCATTTTGGAAAGAAGCCTTTTAAAACAAGAGTTTGGTCCCGGGGTTTCTAAATTGTGACTACCGGCGCATAATTAGTGGATGTCTCCGTCCGCGAAAAACATGAAAACGGATGCCGAGCGACGCGGAGGTGCCGGTACCGAGGCTGCCTACTCTCCAACGACCGCTTCCGCGCCTCCGAAGCTTCGAGTGGCGGTGTCGACATCGTCGAAGAGAAGTCAGAGTTGCGACCGATTGAACGATGAGTTTTGATTGCTTTGGCTACTTGTAGAGCAGCAGAAACGCTATAGGCATTTCTGAAGGTGTTTCATAGAGCTGCAGTATTGCCCTGCACGATAGACGCTCGCTATCCGACGCGGTCGAGCGCGTACTCACCCGTGTTAGCGTCGACAAAAACAAACGAGGCCTAGCACTTTGAAACTATGCCCGATGGCGAGCAGTTCATCAAACAAACGATGTTACGTCGCAGATCGTATCGTCGACGCAGCGACGTTTAAATGCGAGTTAGTTTCGTCGAAAAGTTCCCGTGTTTGTTTCATCGACAAACCTTGCGAAGTTTCATCGAAAGAGTCTTTCCGCGCTTGTCTCCTCGGTCGTCGGCGTCGCGAGGTGCCGGCGACCGAGGCGGTATGAGCTCTCCGAAACGAGCGTGCCGAAACCCTGGCGGTTCCTTGAAGCCTGGTGCGAGTTCGCGCCTCGAGATTATAAAGTAGATAGTGGATATTCTGCCGGCAGCCGCCGCAACAACCCGGGGAAAAAATTGCCAGGAGTTGTCACAACGATTGCACAAAGCTGCAGAGTAGCTCAACGGCAGGCAATAAAAAATAATATCTAGCTCACTTGAAAGGTGTCCGCTTCCTGTGAATGTGCCCAGAAAATGCATGGCTTCCGCCTCCTGTGAATATATCGACAGCAGCCTGTTCTTTTGTGTCATACCCTGATCCGTAATTACTGCATGCATCGGGCAAGAGTTATTATTTTCAGGTGGCAAGGAGTATCGTGGACACTACATTGTTTTCATTCTCAATTAAGCACTCCGCCAGAGAAGCTATATTTTTTGTGACTCTGTGCTCTAAACTGTCATTCAATATTTCTGAGAAACATGCCAAAGAAAACTTGCACGTCAAAGTTAATAGTAAAATATTTTAAAGTCAGTGCCAGTGTCACCATCAGCACTTCAGCTTCACGAAGCCCCTGGCTCTCACTGTCCACATTCTAGATTACACTGTGATGCTAGGATGATGAGTAACAAAGATCACAGTATGAAGTTCCCACTGCTGCTGAATTTATATGCAAGAGAATGACAACTAATATACATTCAGACGAGTAAAGGGGAAGGGAAAAACAGTTGTGCACTTTTAGATATCACATCTGTGAAATATGAAACAAGTTAGTTGACTGAAACTAGCCAAACAGGCTAAAACACTCCAGGTGGTGCTGAAGTGCCCGACAAGACCACCTCTTTGAAGGCTCAATAAGACGATCGACTGACAGAACTTACCTTTTTTTCTACTGATATATGTGAAACATGAAGTAATTGTGGGGAAAAGCAGCTGGATGAAAAACCTCATAATAAAAGTAACATAAGTGTTCATTCAAATGTAAACATGGCTGATTAACACAATTACCATGCTTCTCTAGCCAGCATTTTTGTTACGATTCTTGTAGAGAAATTCCTTTTCTTGCACAAAATGTATTTTCCCTTGGCACACATTAAACAATATATTGTTTGGCAAGTTAGGAAGTAGGGTTTTGTTCTCATTTACGTTTACATTGTTTTAATTCTCATGCAAGCTTTAAACAAAAACGGATCACTCTAAGCGATTGAAACTAACTGTATGTTGTTAGCAGGCATCTTGCGAAAGAGAGTATTTTTCGTTGAGCCTGATTAACTAATTCATTGAAACTAATTAATTAATTAAATATTGATTTAAGCACAAAGGTGTCAATTGGACACTTGTAGAAAGCTTTAAGGAGCACTCGATGGAGGTGCTTGCAACATGGTACACCTTGCCTGGTTCCTTTCTCCAGCCTTCAAAAAATGCCCACGAAATGCAAAGAAATGCCACATGACAATGCACTCCCCTAATCACAGCCCACACGTGCGCTGCGAGCGGGCGTTTTTTTAGGGCAGGTTAAAAGAAGCACTCGAGGTGCACCACATTGCAAACTCCTTCATTAGGTGTTTCTTTAGGCTCTCTACAACTTTCCAATCGACACCTTTGTCTTTAAATATTTAAAGAACTAGCTAATGAATCGTAATTATCCAATTAGGCACAATATGAAAAGATATTGGCTCTGGCAAGACGTCTGCTAAGAACATACAGTTGGTTTCATTCGCCTGTAATGCTCTGCTTTTTTTAAAGCTTTGTTCCAGATAACTGTAACACCCTTCGTACCTATGCGACCAGGCGCACTTTTCCCAAAACTAATTACTTAATATGTGGCGATGCGCATAATTCCCGCCTGCAGTTCAAACATCCTAAACATGGTGGCAACCCAGATTACTAGTTCACAACACTTTGGCGTCTTTATTTGAAATGAGTCTATTAGGCAATTGATTATCCATGTGATAGGCATCTGCCAAATTGGTCATTGGCCCTCACCAACATCGCATCATATTTTCCTATGCAACGCATAGCTTTTGTAGGAAAGTTTTTGACAGCATTCCATAACCTCCCTCTATATTTAATTTATATAGGTTCCATTGGGGAGAATGCTATAGTAAAATGATATGTTTGTTTGATTTCAGGGGTATTGCAAGCATCAACCGAACGAGGGGTACCAAAATTCTTAAAAAATAGAAGAAGCAACACCGTGTGTCACCCGCAGTTGCCAAGCTGATTGCGTCCCTGGAGGAGTATGCGTTTCAAGCGGAAACATTCCTAGAACCTTCCTGATTTAAATAGAAAGGTATGTTCCGGAGATGTCATCTTTAAGCCCAAGCAAAGCAAAGAGAAGGAATCAATATGTTTTTAATGGTATATAGGGTGGCATAGATAGACCGGTAGGCTGTCAATTACACCAGAAAAATTGGCTTCTGTGTGTAGCTAGCTCAGATATTACACCAGAGGTGTAATCTAGTGGTAAAAGTTACCTTGTGAACTTCTAAAGCGTAGATCCATTTCTGTGAGAAATAGGGACAAGAATACTTGTAGCATCTACGGCGGGCTCTGATGCAGGCAACCAAGTAGCAGTAAGCGGTTAGAGCCCGATGCGAAATGAGTAATCGCATTTCACATCGAATGGAGGACTCATTTCGCAACGGGCGCGGGTCGAATCGAGCGATCAAGTGACTCTAACAAAATTAATACGACTTTGTTGTCTGTGTCCTTGCCCGCTATAGAGATTAAGAAGCATAGTGGTGTTGTTTCTCACAGAAATGGAGCTATACTTTGCAAGTTTACAAGATAACTTGTGCCATTAAAATACATGTTTGATGTAAATTTGATCTAGCTGCGTGCAGAAGCTAATTTTTAGGGACCAATGTACAGCCTACCGCTACTTAGGCCACCCTACACTGGGTGTTTGCTTTTAGCTGCACCAAATTTTCAAAACAAGAAGTTTCATTAGGTAACACCCTTTTGCAATTCGTTTACTCGACTTCGCAGGCACTATAAACAAGGTTGCTTGTGCAAGTAAGTGGCTAATTAACATATATTTTAGTTAACTTCTAAATAGTAAACGGGGCAACAGTAAACCACTCTCTTTGAGGCGTCGCAGGGACGGGACTTGCGAGCCATGGTGCTGGATCGCTGCATTGCGTCGAGTGATCGCGCGGACAGCATTTGCCGTGCAGCGGGCGATGCCCGCGCCTTAGCGCGGGTTGGCTAATTGTTTGTGGATTGCAGTGCATTATAATGTACATAAATTTCGGTTTGGTTTCGTTCTGGCATGACACCACGTTGTAAATAGGATTTGGCTAACAGATCGATTAGTCATCGCCTTGCAAGGTTTGGGTCGTCTGTAATGTAGTGTCACGTTGAGTCGCTACAGGTAGTGAAATAACGCTATTTAGAATCCAGTGACTTTGCATACAAGTAATAATAGATGCAGTGCTCAGGCCTGTGCACGAGACTTGCCCTTGGGCATACGTCAGCGCACCACTAGATCAGTTAGACTTGAGCAATAATGGCGGAGCGCAGTCGCGGCACGTGTCTTGCGCATTTCACAACAATGTTAGCTACTTTCAGTGCAGCGCCTTGTCAAGGTTGGCTAGAGCGAAAATGTGGATGATGTCGCCCATCTGGATCCAACCATGTGCGATCGTGTACCACATATACTGCATGATGCCAGTTAAAGACCCGAGCTAACAGTTGTACTGCACTGGTCTCAAATTTATAATCTACAACGGTGTATGCGATGTCTGTTCCTAACGAAACTCTTCCTCTCTCAAAAACTAACGATCAATTTTGAAAGCGGTCGTTACAATCGCATGTTTAATATCTGCGATCGCAGTGCGCTCGTGCATGTTCCCTTCTACATCTTTGATTATGCTCCACTAGAAAGAATACCAGGTATAAATGTCAGGATACTGACAGGTCGTTATAGAGCCTAAGAGAATGGCAGAGTTAAGCGTCGAAGTAGGAATGTTAAATAAATCCCATTTAGTCTGAGTCCCAAGCGCGGCAAAATTAATGACATAAAACTGCAGTTTATTATAATAGTGTTTTAAGAGGTGCCATCTGAGTCAGCAGCCCAAAGCTATAGAGTCGACATGCAAGAAATGAACGGTGCGCTTGTTCACTGAAGAGTATTAGGCAGCATGGTCGTGTTTGTATGTTCTTAACTTGCACTGGGTACGAGACAAAACTAAATACAATTTACAGGTAATGTATTCTAGTGAAACAAGTTTATAGTTCTGCATATGGAAACATCCAGTTTTCACAGTGATCACAGCATTTGTGTAATATTAATTTTGTTGTTCTTCCAATGCGATCAGCTCGATGCTCTTTCTGTGTGCTACATGCATATAGAGACTCAAGTTCAACCCAAGAGATTCAATTTCGCGGATTACAGAGAAACACTATGGTAGTTGCTCACATGTTCAGTAATTAGAAACCCTTAAAAAAGCTGCTAGACTTCACATGTGGCCGCTTGCGTGAGGCTGAGCGGCTGACCTCTATGGCTTTCACTCATCACTTTAATAATGATTGTCAAGAACAACTACGATTGTATGAAATCACCTAGGAAAAACTCGTTCTAAGCACGCGAGCATTGGCATGCAGTGAACACTTATAATCGGCGCCGAGATGATTGGTAGCTGTCAGCAGGTGGAGTTTTTCTATCAATCCAGAGTGTAGAATGTTTCCTTCGATTTGTTGTAAGCAATCTGGAGACAACTTACACCGAATCTGAGGGTAATAAAGTACTATGCACGTTCAAATATTACGGTCTGAGCAGTATATATGTACAAGCTTTAGCGTTCGATGCACCCTTAGCTTTCGATACGCCCAACGCCAGCGTAAAATGTAGCGTCGTATCATCCTTAGTCAGCGTACCATGTGCGTGCTTACACTATATTGTATACAACGTCAAACTCTACCCGTTTGCATATTTTTCATTTTTGCACACCTCTACTTGCGCGCATAAATCACAAAATTAAGAATGGTACATTCCTTATCTCTGTGCAAAAGCTATCCACATACTCAAAATCTTTTGCCTGGCCAGTCATTGCATTTATCACTAAACTCGTATTAAAATTAATTCTTATCAATTATTGCCGCGAGTTAATTTTTAACATTGGCATTATATTATAATGACTCACGCACCAGTACAACTTTGGGTTCACCGAACTGCAATATCTCAACCTGAGTGTAATTTTTTGTTTTTCTAGCCTCGTGATTTAGGTCAAAATAAACATTCAGCTACCTAAATAAGACACTGACCACCCAAAATATAGTTCATTTGTTTTGATTTCTGAGGTATTTCAAATCCTGAAGCTAGAATTTCGTAAACCCCAATCTATCACGTCATCACGTTTTCCTCGAAATCCACAAAGAGGCAAACAAATGCACGGCAAAAGGGCCGGCCCGTCATATAAATCCGGATGACACTCAAAAATGTGTAATTGTCCTAAATCTCGGGGTGCTGACGGCGCACAGGTAATTTTATATTTTTCAAAGCGTCAGTTGTTTTGTTGTAAATGTGTCTCGCCATTTGGCTCGGGACGATTTTCGTGTTTTGTTCTGACCACATTTTTTTCTTTATTTGTTTTGTGAATTTTATCCATCCGCAGAGGGGCAGAGATAAAGGCATGATGCTTGATAGCGCCTCTTCCCCCTGCAGTTCATACAGCGGAAATAACCTTACAAACAAGTCGCAGTGAGAATAAATAACAAGACAGCCATCGTCATAAAAACAAATAGAAACAGTAATTTTAGAAATATCTGAAAAACGCATGAAATACAATGACGCAACTCAAACAACTACACAAGCGGCACAGCTTTAACAATGTGGGGCGGTATGCTTTCATATCCAGAAGTAAAATAAAATCAAAATATATATAAAAATGGACACAAGATTTTACATGCCTACTAAATATTTATAAGCAATGATTTAAAAAAACAAAGCGAACACAAGCTAAATACAAACCAAAAATCAGGCTACAAAGCCAAAAATAAAGGATACAAAAGTTTTGTATACGTTACGTTTCATTGAAAATAAACATAAAGAGATATACATCCCTTAAATAGATGAAAATGCGATATCACTGCAAACCAGAGCTCCTCTGCAGTCTTTTTTGAACTTCGCAAAAGGGAACTGAGATTAACACCAGTACCGGGGAATTTAATAATTTAGTACTCATGTACGATAAACTTTGCCTGCCATAGTTTGTTCGCATGCTTGCAATTCTACGTTTCGGGTCTCGTAACTTTGCCTGCCATAGTTTGTTCGCATGCTTGCATTCTACGTTTCGGGTCTCGTAATGTGTATGCACTAGAATGAGGTGTCTGTGTCAAATAGATATTGTTTTTCTAGATCCATTGAAATAATTTAAAGTGATATATCTGGTCTGCCTTCAATATAATATATTTAACAAAAGTGGTTGAGTGCTCAAATTTTTAGAATACCCTTGTAATTTTCGCAAATACAAAGAATTTTCTTCTGAAGGATGTTTAGTTCGTTGTAGTTAGATGCAGTGGTTGTACCCCAAACCAACATACCATAACTGATCTTAGAATTAAAGAGAGAATAATACAACGTCATTTTAAGCCAAGTGGGTATCAAAGTTTGCATTTTGTATATTATACCAAAACCTCGAGACAGCTTTGCCTTCAGTTTATTTACATGGGTGGACCATGTGAGCCCTTCACTAACCCAGACGCCCAAGAACTTTTGGTCTGCAACTTTTTCTATAACGGTGTTTTCAAATATAATGTTAATAGATGCTGTTGTCTCGCTTACTAACAGGTTTGACGATTATGTACTTTGCCTTATATTAGTCAAATATTACTGAAGGGAGAGAGAGAGTAAACATTTATTCGGACCCAAACATTCGTCCTGGGTCATTTTC
This sequence comes from Ixodes ricinus, assembly GCA_037355805.1. Lineage (NCBI taxonomy): Eukaryota > Metazoa > Arthropoda > Arachnida > Ixodida > Ixodidae > Ixodes > Ixodes ricinus. The sequence goes on along the minus strand of JAZHYW010031383.1, from coordinate 4,892 downwards.
CTCACCACTCATCGTCCAACACGTTTTTAACATGCTGAACTAAGAGCGGCCAGAGGATTAGTTTTGTCCCGGCAGGGGGATCGGCCCACTCTTCCCAGCTCCCTGGCTTAAGTCTGGCTGGAAGTGTTTGTAGTGCTGTTTTGAGTTGTGCCAGCTACGTTCGGGCAGTCCCATAGCTGATGGCATTGCTGGGGTATCCCCCGCAGGCAGACTTGTACGTAGTTCAACTGTTCTACTCAAGTTACTGTAGTTTAACTACTTTTCTGAGTAGTTTAGTAACTTTTCAATTACATTTTTATTTTGGTAATTAGTAGTTTACTTTAATTACTTTTTCTGGGTAACTTCTACTCAAATTACAAATTACTTTCGAATTTTAGTGGTTGTTTTGCCTACCAACAAACATTCCTGCACAAAGAGATCAGATGTTGGAAGATCAGCTGATATTTGCATAGAGGGAGAAGCATGTGGCGTAGGAAGGGGGGGGGGGGGCTGGAAGAAAATAATTTGGAGAGTCCGAAAAGCCCCAAAAATTTTCACGAGACCTCCCCCCCCCCTTCCCTTTGCAACAACACTGCTGCGAGGCGCGGGGAGCGAACAGACTACGACGCAAGAGAGGACGAGTAACCACGGGATTAGCGCCTAAGACTGGCGTTTCTCTGTGTCCTGAAGCTCAAAGGAAACTTGACCCATTTGAAGAAAGGGCTGGCCGCTTTCCCAAGCGTAGAAACTCTCGCCCACTACAGGAGGTGCACGCACTGTATCTTCACTCAAAGGAGGCAACAAAATGCAGCACTTGCTCTGAAGCCCATTTGGTGCTCCTGCAGTACTTCGTGCAAAGCGGTGAAGCTCGTCACACGCGCACTGGTGAGAAGGCAGCACGGAGGCATGCTGCCAGAAATCGTAATTAAGTCATCTCGTTAGGAGTACAAGACCCTAGTTCTGTCTTATCACAGGGAGCCGCCCACTCGGCATCGCACAGTCTAAAAATTTGAACTATGTCAGCGATCAATCCGCCAGCGCATCATGAAACCAGCGCAGTTGATGAGCAATCTCAACACTTGGTTTCAGGGTGTGTTCAGATAAGGACGATCATGGAGGTGTCAGGCATATTTTTTTTGCTTTCAATTAAATATCTATATGAGGTAGCGAAACCTGTCTACACAACGGAACAGTCCTTAGCATTGCGAGATACTTTTAAGGTATTTGTGAGAAAAATCGCATTCGAAAAGTGGTTGAAAAAACGATTTTCCCAACTGCGCGATGACGCAATCTTTGAAGGCCGGAAGAATAAAGAATACAACTTTCTACACTGCCAAATATTTTATGTTTAATGAACGCATACTTTTCTGTCAGAATTAATTAAATTTAACTATTATGAGCATATATTTCAAGCGAAATAAAATGCCAAACTTGGCTTGTGGAGCAAATCTTATATAATGAGGCATTTTTCGGCAGAATTTCAAGTCGCTTTATATTCATATTCTAAAGCTGAAACATTTTATAACGAGTGTTTCGTGCTTTGTGAGCTTTTGACAAATTAATTAGCGTTCTACTGTTTAAAGTGTTTTTCGCATTGCGCCTAAAAATTTCGTCGAAATCGAAAAAGTCAAAATTTTTTTATATTTGTGCGGCAATTAAACAAAAATAATCATTTTCGATTTTTTTTTTCAATTTTACCCTATGGGCTATTGACGACCGGTAATTAGAAATCTGCAGAGACATGTTGATTATTTTGTTTTAAAACAAACAAAAAATGTGTAACCAGGTTGTGGTTGCATCATTTACCGCAGGGGCGTTTCTGTCTTAACGACTAGTGGTACACGAGCGACGCATGCCACAGTATTCGTACTTGGTCATATTAATGCCCAGGCGCCATGAAGCATTCTAGAAATAACACGCGAAGTTGTTTTCATTGCTGTTGTGGCTAGTATTGCCAATGCACACTGAACTTCAAGGCGCGCCCGATCCTTACTAGCGTGTTGTACTTGGCTAGTTAGATGCTCATCGTGCTACCTTTTCAGATTAGTCATTTAATATCAGCACTTCTGTGACAAAATAATTTGATTTGTCGTTCTAGGCAACCGCTAGGACCGAGCGATGTTACGGAAGCATTTGGCCTCTACCGATGAAGGGCGTGGCATGAACGGAAGGTTAAGCTGGCTGTATATTATGGCATTGTAACGCATGGCGTAACTGGACTCCTGCCGGAGCATAATTGAAGACGGCGCCGGGAGGACAACAAGTGTTTCTTGATGCAGACTCTGCCAAAAATAAGTAACAGCCCCAGCCATATGGCACAAAGTAAGCACCGAAGGTTACACCCGCGCGCGCGAAAGCGATCGGATCTCATTGACTCGCGGTATGAAGGCATCGTCTAAGGCCTGCGCGTGACGCCTGCGCACTTGGTGCGTGACTTGGAGCTAAAATGCCTATGCATTAGCCGCCCGCTAAGTGACACCGGAATCGCGCGCGTCAAAATGCATAAAAAACAGTTTGGCGGATGCCTGATTACAGCTCGCGCGTGCATGAATACTCGGCCTGTTCAGATTCGCCCGCTGATCGCCGAAGCGTGAACGCTACGGCCTAACTCGCGCGCGTCGGCGGAATCACGCCGACACGCGGTGAAGCGCGCATCCCTGCGCGGTGTAAAGTGAAGCCCTATCCTGGGAAAAGTGGCGCCATTCATTGCTGTAGAAATGCCTGAGGTACGTGCCGCGCGCTACTTCTGGGAAATTCATGGCGTCTGAAATCCAGCTCAGTGCTGGGCTGCGCCGCCACGATCTTCCCAAGGGCTGCACGTTACACGTGCCTCGTGCATCGACGAACCTTGCGCTACTTATGAAACATGAAGGGGCTTTAGCTTAAAGATAACCGGCAGGGCGTGTGGCGATGGTAAACAAACACCAGAGTCGTTCCTATTGCGGTGGCACAACAGCCCCTCCCCACGGAAGAACAAACACAAAGAAAGGAGGTGGGGAAGAGGGGGGGGGGCAAGGGCTCCTGGAGACTTTTGCCGGTGCTAGTAGACTGTACGAATGTATGAAACATGTTTCGTGCTTGGGTTCTGCAGTTATGTCCTCTCCAGAGCACAATGAGGATTCTCCGTGTGTGGTCGAAATCAGAATCTTTACGCGTGTTGTAACGTCAAAGAAGTCGACGCAAAGCTATACCGCTATTTGCGACGATCTAACTCGTGACTCGGCGCATGAATGCTTGGCCTGTCAAAAATAAGGCACACCTCGAAGACAACGCACCAATCTACTCTCGCCTCAATTACGTTAGCGATGGAGCGGCCGCCCGGTTTCAGAGCCGGGGAAAATGAAATACGAACAGAGCGCGTGGCTCGCGCGGTACAGGCTGCGCCACCTGGAAGTCAGCCTAGGGGCGAGTATGTGGCCTACCCCGATGTGTATACGCCCTCGCTCGGCGCTTCCCAAGCTTCGGCATTTCGCCTCTTGTGCGCTGAAAGCTATCGCCGCTATCTTTGCTCGCTCGACGCGTGCGGCGCGAGGGAGCTCGCCGCTATACTCTGTTTCATACTTGGCTGCAACGCTGTCAAAGCTGCTGGCGCGAGCGTGGGGCTTGATCTCGTTGATCATTTGCACGCGTTCTCGCGCAAAAAACGCCATAGATGCAGCCACGCGCACGCGCCAGTAGCTTTGACAGCGCTGCACGCTAAGTATGAAGCAGAGTAGCAGTAGCAGCTAAAGCGCGCGCTGCCGCACTAAGAGGCGCAATGACGAAGCTGGGAAGCGCCAAGCGAGGAACGTATACACATCCGGGTAGGCCACACATCTCGTCCCTAGGCCTCACTTCCAGGCGCCGCAGCCGATACCGCGAGCCGCGCGCTTCTCTTTCGTCATGAATTTTTCCTGATATCCCTTTTTTATTGCAAGAGATGTTTGGCAGGGGTGATCCTTGTCTGGGATCAGGCCTTGCCACAGTCTCGTCTTTCTGCACCAAAGAATTGTCACAGGTTTTCCTAGGCCTGTAGGAAGGGGAAGGGAATAAGAGAGCGAGGTTACCCCCAAGGATGATAGAGGGATACGTAGGGATTAAGTGTCTGAATATTTGTTAGGTAGGAATCTATGGTGGGGTGCCAAAATGTTTGAATGTTGTCATCTGTAATTGACGTTGAGTGATGAGGTTGCGTATACTAAACGTTGGCCACGTCGAAACGCCAGAGGAAGGGGATTGCGAGAGGCGAGGAATTTCGGTGATCGTTCCCGTGTCGGCGTCGGGTGCCTGATGCAAGCTGGGGTGACGGTGAGTACGCGCCGATTAATTTCGACGGGATTCGTGATCTGGGGTCCAGACCAAGGTTACCTGGGGAAGTAGGCGAGGGTCTTCATTTGGAGAGCGTGAAAGGCTTGGAGGGAATGCATCAGCTTGAAATACCGGTTTGGGAGTCGGTAAGAGTGGGCGAGCAGGTCAATCGTAACTATTTTTCGTTAGGCTATGACCATCTTCATGACCGCTGCCATGTCAGTCAAGGCACCGCGAGAAACATTTTTCGCCGAAACTCGGCTGTTGGAGTGCCGTTTCCGCATGAGCAAGGGATCCAGCTCGGCGGAACGTGAGGTTTTTCAAATTTCAAAAATTTTCTTTTTGAAGCCTAGAAAAATGTACCAGCCAGCGTTTTGATAAAAGCATCGAATTTTTCCAGAGTTGTACAACTTTGTCATTGAAGTTTGCGCTACATAAAATATTTCAAATTTTGATTAAATAATCATATTTAATCTTCGTACGAAATACAATAAAATACTCCGACTTGATCTTCAAACAGTGAACAAAATATTCTTCGGCTTCACCTCTCGAAATATCACCAAAAATGTTTTAAATTTTGACTCGAGTTGTAATATTCCGTATAATACTTTTCGTCTCTGCAGTTC
>JAZHYW010031382.1:0-59019 GCA_037355805.1 Ixodes ricinus | reverse complement strand
GTTTCAGGGTGAAAACATCTATTGTTGCCGTGAATGCGCCAGCGCGGTGACGCTTTCTGGCGCACTCGGTACGTGACTTGGGCGGTAAAATGGCGTCTATGCGACCAGGGTGTCGAACCGGAACCGAACCGAACCGAAAACCGGAACCGAACCGTTATTTTTAGCCGAACCGGAACTGAACCGAACCGAAATCGTCGCCGCCATCTTGGAACTGAACCGGAACCGAACCGAAAAAATATATAACGGTAACCGGTTCAAAACGGTTCAAGGCATTTTTTTATTTTTTGTTTGTATCACAAAGTGAATATATGGGAATACAAAATTGGCAGCTGTATTTCTATGTATTGATCAAATCGTCATATACAGAATTGCAACGTATGATAAATTGTAGGTTTTCGTGGCGCTTTTGTATTGGCACTATGATTAACCATGTGTCACGTTGTCACGTGACGTCATGGTGTCAAAACATGCTGTCAAGTAATATCACGTGACTCACTGAGTCAAGTCGATTTAATTTAAGGAAGTCACTAGGTGTATTAACCTTGTTGACAGCGTGACGTAACATGACATCACAATTTCGCACCGAGAGTCACGTGATACCGTGACGTAAGCGATTTTCTTAACCCCGAGTCGAGTGCCCGAGTTCATGACAGTCGGCATCGCCAAACATTCGAGTAACGGCTCATGTTCAATGAAATATGTTAATAGCCCAAGTCGAACAATATCTGAAGCTCAGCCCAAGCTTTTGCTTTCCAAACTCTAGCGCATGACTATGATGAACACTGACGGTATATAATTAGCGTCAGATCACGTGGCCGTTAGTTCAAATTGCGAGTTGAGGTGGGGATTGACCGCTGTTTCTTTTCTTTATTTTTTCTGCATCTACTATTGCGCGGAGGGGAAAACTAACAGACGTTTTCGCAAGCTATCAGCGTCAGGGGTTACTACTTAGCAGTATTTACTGAAAGTACAAAAAATGTTGCACGACCAATTTTACATCATTGATACACCCAAACATTTTTCGTCGTTGCTGAATTGCCTCAGAAAGATGTACCCGAGGATAGAAGTACTGAAATGACTAAATGCGACTTATTAATATGACGTTACATAGAACTACATGTGTGTACGAGAGAGATACTTGAAGGAAAAAAAAAGGTCTTAGTGGCCTCAGAGGGACAGCCGAACGTTGGCAGTCGCTCTAAATCTCGCACGAACGTCGTTCTCAAGCTATTCCCCAAGTTTCGACCACCTCTGTATTTTGTTTAAAGGAACAAAAAACGATTTTATGCATTCACTAAATACTACTCACAATCACTCCCTAAAGTTAATAACTGAATAAACGTGTCTTAGCTCTTCTTTCGGGGCAATGGCAGTCGCCAAACAAATTAGAGAAATCTGAGCATTGTTCATGCCCTCAACTCGGAGCCAGAAGCGGCCTGGTGCCTATCCTATGCCTCCAACGTTAATCATACCCCCGCGTTGAGACTGGAAAGAAATAAAACGCGTGCTGAGCTCCAGGCATCGTTAGAGTTCGGCTCTTCTCATCAACGCAGTGGTTGGACACGAGCCGCTACCCAAGTGTCCGCCGAGGCATTGATTGTTACGAGCCGAAGTCTCAAGTGCTCACGCACTTCTCGTGTCCAATCCATGAGCCGCGCTCGACTGTTGTCAGGCGGGTGGTTTTGATCCCACAATTACGTCATCAATTTTTGCGAAGGCGAGACTAAACGAAATAGTCTCATTTTATCCTCGCAATTTCACCGCGGCAAAGAAGCTTCTGAATCAGTGGCGGTCTGTGCGAGTGTACTTGGGCCAGACTAGGACCAGCACGCCTCTGAAAAGTCATGAACATTCCAACCCCATATCGTTTTATTACCCCTTTAAACTTCACGGGGTGCAAAATAAAAGCAATGGAGGGTTGTTGTTAACAAGCGACAAATATAATTGTCAAATTAACTCACCCAAACAGAGAAGGCAATTCCACAGGACTACAAAATATTCTCTGGAGGAGCAACAAAAAAAAAGAAAGAAAAGGAAGTCTGTGCGTGTGTGTGTGTGTGGGGGGGGGGGGGGTTAGTTTTAAAAAATACTGTGTTGTAAAGGTTCCTCGTCCCCGCATCTTCGGAGCAGACCAAAAACCGTGGCCCAGGAAACTACTTTGTTTGCAAAAACACTCTCGCCAAAAAGCGCGTTTTTGTCCTGCCAGACTCTCGCCCCGTTCCCCGCGACGATGCACTAAGAATAATAAAACGTGCCTTTCAAATACTTGGCTTTCACTGAGCTTGAACCTCCTGCAGCGTGCATTTTGCACCATTGAATTTGGTTTTCTCAGCAAGAGGAAATCACAATGACCACCAGAATGTAGTGTGATGACGTCACGTGCATACCATGTTAAATAGTTCAGCTTTCTGGTGAAATGCGATGTTCGCAACACTAGCAAGAGATGTCCTAATTGTAAAGTTGTGCACTATTTATAGCAGTCTCGGGATGATATACGGCAGCCTAGAGATATGTGTTAGAGCTCACGACTGTTGAAGCATAGTGTAGTAAAGTGAGGGCCCAAAACAAGTGCAAGTAAAAGCAAATATAACTTTAGCCTCCCGAGGCAGTATTTCGCGAAGTTTCGAGCTCATGCAAGCTGATAAAATGTGATTTACATTAGGATTTCAAAAATCTTTGTCCTTCGGGCTATTTAAGCATAATTAGGAATTTGATTGCATGCATCTTTATACATCTCTTTTTGCAGTAAGGCGTTCTATAAGGAATTATTTTGAAAAATGCCATTAATTATCTCTCTTTTTGCACATTTCGTGTATTTGCCTTTCGATCTGTCATGTGAGCACAGAGTCCTTTTTGGCGTATTCTGCAACCCGATGTTTCACACTGCCAATCAGCGAACAAAAAACACATTTACGCAGACTCAACAGCTCGCGTAGTTTCGAGTATCGTCCTTCCGTGGTGGCCTCAAGCGGTTATGTGAACTTTATAAAGTAAAATTTATTGATCATTATAAAAATATATATATATTTAATTAGTAACTAGAGGTTTGCCAACATGAATAAAGGGCCGACCATCCTAAAGCAATGCCTCCCCCCCCCCCCCCCCAAATTATCTGAAAGGTGCTCTGCAAATCTTTTCCGGCGTTTTTATCCTCGACAGGCAGGTTGTAAGTGATTTGGGACAGCCTTAAGCCCGGTTCACACAGTTGCGTTTGACTGCGTTTGACTGCGTTGCGGCAGCGAGACACCAGGACATCCCTGCTGCTTATATCGCGTGCCAAGAAGATTCCTTGAATTGGATTCCACGCTTCATACGAAGCACAGATGTGCCGGTGACTCGCTTTCGGTTCTCGCCGCAACGCAGTCAAACGCACTCAAACGCAAGTGTCTGAACCGGCCTTTACACGCATTTCCGATTTTGATCCACGCGATAGCGATAACTGGCCTCTTTTGCATCCCATTTTCATTCGCCGTGGAAACCTACCTCGCGTGGACTAGTCAGGAGTGTGTCTGCCTCGCAACCGAAGGGTCGTGGGTTCGAATCCTGTCTAAAATTCTTAAATATTTTTCTTTAAGGCAAAGTAATTACATTTCATGTTTTAATCACTTTCATTCCACGCGTGATGTCCCGTTTCACATGAGCATGGTGGGTTGTTTGAAATTCCTGCGCGAGGGCATGTGGCCGAGACGTTATGACCCTATCGACCAATCAGGATTTTTCAGTCACGCCGCCGACATCGGCTTTTCTGCGACATGAGCTCCTTAAAGGCCTGTTCACACATGCAGCGGAGCGCTACAAGCATAGCGCTGACCTCGCGCTAAGCGCGTGCTGACGGGAGCGTTCACCAGCTTTGTATCGCACCGTCAAAACTGTTGCTCATGGCAGATTATAAATAGCAGACGACACGTGAGTAGCGCTACATCAGCGCTTCGCTGCATGTGAGAACCGGCCTTAACGCTGTCGCGTTAAGGAGCTCATGTAGCTGTCACGTTAAGGAGCTCATGTCGATGATTTTAACGCTGTCGCGTTAAAATCATCGAGTAGCAAGGGTGGCGCTCATTTGCAAATTAAATCGACCAACATCTTGTCGAGAACAAACCTCAACAGCCAGGCTATGCCAGCTTGTCCTGTATGAGAAAATGTTCGCTTGGGCAAGCGCTATTTTGGGTCAGATTCAATCTGAGTGCGAAGGTGCGTGTAGATTAGAGTGAAAAATTTCGATTACTCTTTTCTGCACGATTAGTCGCATGCATCGCGGCGCTGAGTGTAAACAATGTTTGGTTAGGAAAACAAGCATTGTGATTGCCGCTCGGTGTTTCTATAAAAAATAGACTGAAAGGGATTGTCCTAAAACTTTCGTGACATTTTGAAAATTTCATTGCTATTAGCTCAGTTGTGTCGTCCATATATATATATTGTGAAACGTATTTCATGAACCATATTTCACGATATATATGGCCACGAGGTGCCCATTTCATGATTTTGTGTGCTGTAATTAATTCCTTACTTAGTTCAAGGACACAATCACGATTTAACTTTTTATACTGCGACGCAAAGCAAAGTTGTACCAATCACGGGTATTTTATGCGACCTACCACACTTCGCGACAACATTTTATACCGTGTAAATAGATCAGCTCAGGACAGGCAAGGGACAGTATAGTTCTAAATTTCAAGCTGATCTATTAACAGGTATGTACCAACAAGCTCAACTCTTTCCTGTTGTACTTAAACATTTTGATTCAGGCAAAATATGTATGACCTGTAAACAAAGGAATGTTGAGTCGTATGAACACGATGTTATGTACGTTAATGTAGATTTTCTTTTACTGTTGCGTCAAAATTAAATACCTGAATTTCATATTTCGGGTACCTGAAAATAAAAATTTATTGCACGGACGATAGAAGAAACTATAAAATTAATCGCTTCAAGGCGTAAATAGTATCTATTGCCAGAACAACGCGGAAAATATATTCTCAATTTAGCGGTTCAAACCGGTTCGAACCGGTTCGAACCGGTTTGAACCGTTATTTTTTGCTCCCCGGAACTGAACCGGAACCGAACCGAAAGCCGTGAACCCGAACCCGAACCGAACCGATAAAAATTTCGGTTCGACACTCTAGATCTATGCATTAGCCAAAGCTACGCGCTCGAGCTGAGTGACACCGGATTGCACGCAAATCAAAATGCATAAAAACATTGGGCGGAAAAATGGCTGAGATATCACCACTCAAGCAAAAGCGCGCGTGTGTATGAAGGCACTGTTCACCACCCTCCCACTGGGATTCCTAGCGTTAAAGCACTTAGCAAAGATCAGGAAGTGGCTATACAACATTCATTTCAGTGTGACCTAATTGCAACATGTACAAACTTTTGCTGAGCAACAGTTTTTATTTACATTTACATAGAATGGGATCGAGTAGTTTCGTAGGTTTCCTGCTAAGGCAGGTTCATATGAGCCAAGAGGAAAAAAAACCGATTCTTCCTTTCAACTGAACACATTCTAAGCTGGTAAAAAGAGGTATCGTAAAATTATGTCTAAACAGCTCGCTTCAAACATCTGGAGAGCACTCCGTTTCACTAAGCTTTGGTGCGCAAATTTAAAGATTAACATCTGTTGAATACCCTATCTCTTTATTAATATCGATTGCAGAGAGCATACTAAAAGCAAAAATATAGAAATGTCTGTCACACCAAGAGCCAAGGATAAAACAACCAGACCATTCGTTCTGCCCTCTACACACAGGTGCTCTCATGGCATCAAAAATATTGCCAATAAGTTCAACATCGACGACGTCTTGTCTGCTTCTAATAAGCTTTCCAACCAGTGCAAACAAGTGAACTCACCTTTTTCCCACCGAACGGTAAGCTGTACCAAGAGACATCAGAACAGCTTCGTCGAGTGGGCAGAGAGAGTGGTGTATTTGTTTGTTTGTTTTTTGTTTTTTTGCGTGTGGGAAAATGTACCTAGGGCAGACTGGACGATGACTTAATGATAGGCTCTGAGAACACAAAAATTATAGCACCAGAGCTAACTCTGGCCACCTGGGCACATACTGCCGTGATTGTGGGTGCGAGGTTCACCTGCCATATTGTACAATTTTAGGTAGGCACAGTAATCAACTGACTAGGGAAATTATTGAAGCTGAACACATCATCAGCAATTATGAACACTGTATCAGTACGTCATCTTTGAACCTGACAGAAAAAGATAAAATCATCTTGGCGCCTAGGAAATAGGTGCGCGTGATTCGGGAAATTCGGTAATTCCAGACATAGGAGACGACAAAGTACATAAAAATGAGTTGTGAGTCGGCGCGGTTCATTTGATTTTCCTTTTTTTTCGTGTTTAAAGGGATGGTGAACCGAAATTTGGATTTCAGAAAACAATGCACGAGCTGTAGGCGGGACGCTACAATCCCTACAACACTACACTGTAAAAAATGTATGCAATATAACAGGAAATATCCAAAACGTTTCGGTAAAAATACAATGCGGGTTTGTTAAGCTGAACTACAGGCACATTTATCGGTGAAAAAAACGGATTACATTATTTAAAAGAAACAGATTTATTTGGTGAAAAAATGATCCACAGAAACTGCAATTCTCGGTAAAATAGCCTGAATTTACGTTATTCTCAAAAACGTAGTTGCAGGGTCAATAAACAGTCAATTAAAACTCACTTTCTGTTATTCCTCGACCACATCGCTTTTTGATAGTAAATATAGCAAGCAAAGTACTTGGCGCCCCAGCTTTCTCGGACCAAGCTTTTAAAAAATTACTGAACGCTCCAGGCAAATGAATCCAACTGTAGGTTGTTAGCAGGCGTCTTGCCGATGAGCCGGTAATTGTTTTATTGGGTCTAATTATTTATTGAATTAAAATTAATCAGCTAACCTTTAAAATAATGATATAAGGGTAAAGTTGCCAATTCAAAACTTGTTGAGAGCTATATCATGGAGCAGGCACGTAGCCAGGGGGCCCATGGGGCCGGGCCCCCCCCCCCCCCAATATCTTCCGTTTTGCTGGGGCCTCCTTTCCCAACCTCCCCCTCAAGCAGCACTTTGTTATGGGCGAACCCCCCCCCCCCCCCCCGAAACAGAATCCTGGCTCTGTCATGGAGGTGTTTGCAACGTGGTGCGCTTTGTGTGCCCCTTTTATCCAGCTTTCGAAAAACGTCAGCAGCACCTCTGATTACACCCCTTATATATTACTCACTCGCGGAGAGAAAGGTCCATGATAAGAGGCAGGCGATTGATTAGCCCGGCAAACACGTCGCTTTTACTGCACCGTCGATTTAAGGGAGAGGAAGCGGAGGCCTTGGGACCGACCATGAGCATCACCATGGCCGAATTATGTACCTCGGGTGCAACGTTGCCTGGGTCAGGCACGTAGCCCGGGGGGGGGTGGGGGGAAGCAATGGGGCTTGCCCCCCCCCCCCCCCCCCCGCCGGAACTCTTACATTTTCCTGGTGCCTCCTCTCCCCCCTCACCCTCATACAGCATTTGGTCATGGGTGCCCCCCCTCCCTAATCAAAATCCTGGCTACGTGCCTGGCCTGAGTGACAGCTGGGGTGATAGCTCAGCGCGTGAATAGACCCTATCAACATGCATTCAAAGAAAAGGAAGGGAATATGATAGGAGAGGTGTGGTGGAAACTGCAGCGCTGGATGACAGGCGCTCTGGTTCTGGTTCAGGTTCGGCGCAGCCCAATACCCTCTTAAAAAACAAAAACAAAAAGTGCGTAATGGGACCAACCGCCAACGTTCATCCCCATGACCCCACCGCCCTCTATTCAAAAGTGGTAACTTGAGCAGTTCGTCCCTCGGGCATTTCGTTGCTTCCACTGGAGTTGGCCCCTTAATAAATACTTTAGTACCCTCGTCAACTATGGCTGCCGCAAGCCTTCGATGAGGTGGATGAAGCATCACTCGAGTAGCCATTTTGGAAAGAAGCCTTTTCAAAACAAGAGTTCGGTCCCGGGGTTTCTAAATTGTGACTACCGGCGCATAATTAGTGGATGTCTCCGTCCGCGAAAAACATGAAAACGGATGCCGAGCGACGCGGAGGTGCCGGTACCGAGGCTGCCTACTCTCCAACGACCGCTTCCGCGCCTCCGAAGCTTCGAGTGGCGGTGTCGACCTCCGTCGAAGAGAAGTCAGAGTTGCGACCGATTGAACGATGAGTTTTGATTGCTTTGGCTACTTGTAGAGCAGCAGAAACGCTATAGGCATTTCTGAAGGTGTTTCATAGAGCTGCAGTATTGCCCTGCACGATGGACGCTCGCTGTCCGACGCGGTCAAGCGCGTACTCACCCGTGTTAGCGTCGACAAAAACAAACGAGGCCTAGCACTTTGAAACTATGCCCGATGGCGAGCAGTTCATCAAACAAACGATGTTACGTCGCAGATCGTATCGTCGACGCAGCGACGTTTAAATGCGAGTTAGTTTCATCGAAAAGTTCCCGTGTTCGTTTCATCGACAAACCTTGCGAAGTTTCATCGAAAGAGTCTTTCCGCGCTTGTCTCCTCGGTCGTCGGCGTCGCGAGGTGCCGGCGACCGAGGCGGTATGAGCTCTCCGAAACGAGCGTGCCGAAACCTTGGCGGTTCCTTGAAGCCTGGTGCGAGTTCGCGCCTCGAGATTATAAAGTAGATAGTGGATATTCTGCCGGCAGCCGCCGCAACAACCCGGGGAAAAAATTGCCGGGAGTTGTCACAACGATTACATAAAGCTGCAGAGTAGCTCAACGGCAGGCAATAAAAAAATAATATCTAGCTCACTTGAAAGGTGTCCGCTTCCTGTGAATGTGCCCAGAAAATGCATGGCTTCCGCCTCCTGTGAATATATCGACAGCAGCCTGTTCTTTTGTGTCATACCCTGATCCGTAATTACTGCATGCATCGGGCAAGAGTTATTATTTTCAGGTGGCAAGGAGTATCGTGGACACTACATTGTTTTCATTCTCAATTAAGCACTCCGCCAGAGAAGCTATATTTTTTGTGACTCTGTGCTCTAAACTGTCATTCAATATTTCTGAGAAACGTGCCAAAGAAAACTTGCACGTCAAAGTTAATAGTAAAATATTTTAAAGTCAGTGCCAGTGTCACCATCAGCACTTCAGCTTCACGAAGCCCCTGGCTCTCACTGTCCACATTCTAGATTACACTGTGATGCTAGGATGATGAGTAACAAAGATCACAGTATGAAGTTTCCACTGCTGCTGAATTTATATGCAAGAGAATGACAACTAATATACATTCAGACGATTAAAGGGGAAGGGAAAAACAGTTGTGCACTTTTAGATATCACATCTGTGAAATATGAAACAAGTTACTTGACTGAAACTAGCCAAACAGGCTAAAACACTCCAGGTGTGCTGAAGTGCCCGACAAGACCACCTCTTTGAAGGCTCAATAAGACGATCGACTGACAGAACTTACCTTTTTTTTCAACTGATATATGTGAAAAATGAAGTAATTGTGGGGAAAAGCGGCTGGATGAAAAACCTCATAATAAAAGTAACATAAGTGTTCATTCAAATGTAAACATGGCTGCTTAACACAATTACCATGCTTCTCTAGCCAGCATTTTTGTTACGATTCTTGTAGAGAAATTCCTTTTCTTGCACAAAATGTATTTTCCCTTGGCACACATTAAACAATACATTGTTTGGCAAGTTAGGAAGTAGGGTTTTGTTCTCATTTACGTTTACATTGTTTTAATTCTCATGCAAGCTTTAAACAAAAACGGATCACTCTAAGCGATTGAAACTAACAGTATGTTGTTAGCAGGCATCTTTCGAAAGAGAGTATTTTTCGTTGAGCCTGATTAACTAATTCATTGAAACTAATTAATTAAATATTGATTTAAGCACAAAGATGTCAATTGGACACTTGTAGAAAGCTTTAAGGAGCACTCGATGGAGGTGCTTGCAACATGGTACACCTTGCCTGGTTCCTTTCTCCAGCCTTCAAAAAATGCCCACGAAATGCAAAGAAATGCCACATGACAATGCACTCCCTAATCACAGCCCACACGTGCGCTGCGAGCGGGCGTTTTTTTAGGGCAGGTTAAAAGAAGCACTCGAGGTGCACCACATTGCAAACTCCTTCATTAGGTGTTTCTTTATGCTCTCTACAACTTTCCAATCGACACCTTTGTCTTTAAATATTTAAAGAACTAGCTAATGAATCGTAATTATCCAATTAGGCACAATATGAAAAGATATTGGCTCTGGCAAGACGTCTGCTAAGAACATACAGTTGGTTTCATTCGCCTGTAATGCTCTGCTTTTTTAAAGCTTTGTTCCAGATAACTGTAACACCCTTCGTACCTATGCGACCAGGCGCACTTTTCCCAAAACTAATTACTTAATATGTGGCGATGCGCATAATTCCCGCCTGCAGTTCAAACATCCTAAACATGGTGGCAACCCAGATTACTAGTTCACAACACTTTGGCGTCTTTATTTGAAATGAGTCTATTAGGCAATTGATTATCCATGTTTTATTTTTTATTTATTTATTTACACATACCGCGACCTCTGTGAGGTCATTGCAGGAGTGGAAAATACAGAAAAAAATTAACATTCAAACAATACAACATGCCCTTGAACATAACAGAAATGAAAACGATGACGTCATGCGTTACTGAAAATAATAGGCAGAACCGCGCTAATAAAATCATCATAGGGAAGAGTACGTATTTCCCCATCAAGATCATTCCAAATTTCAATACTATGTGGAAAAAACGAATATTTAAAGCAGTTAGTACGAGACTGAAAAGGAACAATATTTAATGAATGAGATCGTCTGGTGCGTGAACTGGTAGAAAATGAAATATATTTACATCGCTCTATTCCACAGTCCTCATTAACAATTCTGTGCAACATTTTAATTCTATCAACCGTACGCCTTCTAGACAAAGGCTCCAGCCCCAGAGATGAAACAGCCGAGGAGGGCGAAAAATTACGGTCATACCTATTCAAAATAAACCTTATAGCCTTGGCCTGGATAGATTCAATGAGATTAATGTCTTTCTTAAAATAAGGATCCCAAACAACAGATCCATACTCCAAGATGGGCCTAACAAGGGTCTTATAAGCACAGAGTTTAACTTCTTTAGTAGAGCATTTAAGAGTACGTTTAACATAACCCAATTTTCTTAGGGCGCGAGAACAAATAAAGTTGACGTGCTTGTCCCATTTGAGGTTGGACGTGAAGAAAACACCTAAATATTTGAACTCCGTAACTTCATTTAAAATGACATCATCGATGCCATAGCTAAAAACTAAAGGGGTGATAGACATCTGCCAAATTGGTCATTGGCCCTCACCAACATCGCATCATATTTTTCCTATGCAACGCATAGCTTTTGTAGGAAAGTTTTTGACAGCATTCCATAACCTCCCTCTATATTTAATTTATATGGTTTCCATTGGGGAGAATGCTATAGTAAAATGGTATGTTTGTTTGATTTCAGGGGTATTGCAAGCATCAACCGAACGAGGGGTACCAAAATTTTTAAAAAATAGAAGAAGCAACACCGTGTGTCACCCGCAGTTGCCAAGCTGATTGCGTCCCTGGAGGAGTATGCGTTTCAAGCGGAAACATTCCTAGAACCTTCCTGATTTAAATAGAAGGTATGTTCCGGAGATGTCATCTTTAAGCCCAAGCAAAGCAAAGTGAAGGAATCGAATAGTTTTTAACGGTATATAGGGTGGCATCGATAGACCGGTAGGCTGTCAATTACACCAGAAAAATTGGCTTCTGTGTGTAGCTAGCTCAGATATTACACCAGAGGTGTAATCTAGTGGTAAAAGTTACCTTGTGAACTTCTAAAGCGTAGATCCATTTCTGTGAGAAATAGGGACAAGAATACTTGCAGCATCTACGGCGGGCTCTGATGCAGGCAACCAAGTAGCAGTAAGCGGTTAGAGCCCGATGCGAAATGAGTAATCGCATTTCACATCGAATGGAGGACTCATTTCGCAACGGGCGCGGGTCGAATCGAGCGATCAAGTGACTCTAACAAAATTAATACGACTTTGTTGTCTGTGTCCTTGCCCGCTATAGAGATTAAGAAGCATAGTGGTGTTGTTTCTCACAGAAATGGAGCTATACTTTGCAAGTTTACAAGATAACTTGTGCCATTAAAATACATGTTTGGTGTAAATTTGATCTAGCTTCGTGCAGAAGCTAATTTTTAGGGACCAATGTACAGCCTACCGCTACTTAGGCCACCCTACACTGGGTGTTTTCTTTTAGCTGCACCAAATTTTCAAAACAAGAAGTTTCATTAGGTAACACCCTTTTGCAATTCGTTTACTCGACTTCGCAGGCACTATAAACAAGGTTGCTTTGTGCAAGTAAGTGGCTAATTAACATATATAATTAGTTAACTTCTAATTAGTAAACGGGGCCATATTCTTTAAATTAGAAACTTGCTAGCCATGGTCGAAAGCCACTAAATCTGTTCATGGAAATTGTAGGGGACACCTGCATTGTTTTGACAGTCATTTAATGTAAAAACAATGCGTCTCACAGAAATAGGCTTGGCACAACATTAGTCATAGTCAAGGAAATCATTTAATGAGGCACGTAGTGCTTAGGATAATTAAGTTTTTAAATAGTTTTGCATACCATAGTAATAATCAGTTTCAGTCAGAGACTTGCTGGGCATACTCAGAAACCACTAGATCAGTTAATTTGAGAATAATTGGGAGCGCGTACGAAGTGTGGTATTTCACAAAAGTTAGCACTTTCAGTGCGGGCGCAAGGTTGGCAGAGCGAAAATGTGGATGATGTGACGGAAAAACATGGAGGTCGCGACACATTTGCAGGAGCCAGAGAAACAATACATGTGCTCCTAGTCTCTAAATTTGAATGATTCAGCGGTTTCTGGCGATGCTCATCAAGTTTCTAATTGTAACTATATGCTTGTTTTTCTAACGAAAAGTTTAATTAAAACATCGGTTTTTTCTAGTGGCCGCCACGTCGAGTAAAATAATGCCGAGAGTGCGCTCGTGCATGTTCCCTTCAATATTTTTGTCCATAGAAAGAATACCAGGTATAAATTCAGGAAATGACATCGTTAAGAGCCCAAGAGGGCAGAGTTAAAAGTCGAAGTAGGTATGTTCAATAAATTCCATTTAGTCTGAGTCCCAAGCGCGGCAAAGTTAAGAAATAAAACTGCAGTTTCTAATAGTATGTTGAAGAGGTGCCATCTGGTCAGAGCCCAAGCTTGGCGAATGCAAGAAATAAAGTGCTTATTAACAAATATTACAATAGTTTCATGTTTTCTTTCTTTAACAAGTTTCACGGCTCCTTTCATAGCAAACATCCCGCATTAATAAGTCCAGGAAGGTGGGGAAGGTATAAATATGGTGTGCTCCCAAAGTGATCACTGATTTATTTCAATTGATCTTGAATATTTGACCTCACTCACAATTCTGCCCCTCAGAAAAACAAAAGTTCCCAAGTTTATCTGAGAAACAATATAGTACTTAATTTCAATTTCGGTTAATTAAGAAACCCTTTAAAAAGCTGCTGGACTTCACATGTGGCCGCTTGCGTGAGGCTGAGCGGCTGACCTCTATGGCTTTCACTCATCACTTTAATAATGTTTGTAAAGAACAACTACGATTGTATGAAATCACCTAGGAAAAACTCGTTCTAAGCACGCGAGCATTGGCATGCAGTGAACACTTATAATCGGCGCCGAGATGATTGGTAGCTGTCAGCAGGTGGAGTTTTTCTATCAACCTAGAGGAAGAACGTTTCCTTCAATTTGTGGTAAGCAATCTGGAGACAACTTACACCGAATCTGAGGGTAACAAAGTACTATGCACGTTCAAATATTACGGTCTGAGCAGTATATATGTACAAGTTTTAGCGTTCGATGCACCCTTAGCTTTCGATACGCCCAACGCTAGCGTAAAATGTAACGTTGTATCATCCTTAGTCAGCGTACCATGTGCGTGCTTACACTATATTTTATACAACGTCAAACTCTACCCGTTTGCATATTTTTCATTTTTGCACACCTCTACTTGCGCGCATAAATCACAAAATTAAGAATGGTACATTCCTTATCTATGTGCAAAAGCTATCCACATACTCAAAATTTTTGCCTGGGCAGTCATTGCATTTATCACTAAACTCGTATTAAAATTAATTCTTATCAATTATTGCCGCGAGTTAATTTTTAACATTGGCATTATTTTATTATGACTCACGCACCAGTACAACTTTGGGTTCACCGAACTGAATATCTCAACCTGAGTGTAATTTTTTGTTTTTCTAGTCTCGTGATTTAGGTCAAAATAAACATTCAGCTACCTAAATAAGACACTGACCACCCAAAATATAGTTCATTTGTTTTGATTTCTGAGGTATTTAAATCCTGAAGCTAGAATTTTGTAAACCCCAATCTATCACGTCATCACGTTTTCCTCGAAATCCACAAAGAGGCAAACAAATGCACGGCAAAAGGGCCGGCCCGTCATATAAATTCGGATGACACTCAAAAATGTGTAATTGTCCTCCTAAATCTCCGGGGTGCTAACGGCGCACAGGCAATTTAATATTTTTCAAAGCGTCAGTTGTTTTGTTGTAAATGTGTCTCGCCATTTGGCTCAGGACGATTTTCGTGTTTTGTTCTGACCACATTTTTTTTCTTTATTTGTTTTGTGAATTTTATCCATCCGCAAAGGGGGCAGAGATAAAGGCATGATGCTTGATAGCGCCTCTTCCCCCTGCAGTTCATACAGCGGAAATAACCTTACAAACAAGTCGCAGTGAGAATAAATAACAAGACAGCCATCGTCATAAAAACAAATAGAAACAGTAATTTTAGAAATATCTGAAAAACGCATGAAATACAATGACGCAACTCAAACAACTACACAAGCGGCACAGCTTTAACAATGTGGGGCGGTATGCTTTTCATATCCAGAAGTAAAATAAAATCAAAATATATATAAAAATGGACACAAGATTTTACATGCCTACTAAATATTTATAAGCAATGATTTAAAAAAACAAAGCGAAAACAAGCTAAATACAAACCAAAAATCAGGCTACAAAGCCAAAAATAAAGGATACAAAAGTTTTGTATACGTTACGTTTCATTGAAAATAAACATAAAGAGATATACATCCCTTAAATAGATGAAAATGCGATATCACTGCAAACCAGAGCTCCTCTGCAGTCTTTTTTTAACTTCGCAAAAGGGGAACTGAGATTAACACCAGTACCGGGGGAATTTAATAATTTAGTACTCATGTACGATAAACTTTGCCTGCCATAGTTTGTTCGTATGCTTGCAATTCTACGTTTCGGGTCTCGTAACTTTGCCTGCCATAGTTTGTTCGCATGCTTGCAATTCTACGTTTCGGGTCTCGTAATGTGTATGCACTAGAATGAGGTGTCTGTGTCAAATAGATATTGTTTTTCTAGATCCATTGAAATAATTTAAAGTGATATATCTGGTCTGCCTTCAATATAATATATTTAACAAAAGTGGTAGAATGCTCAAATTTTAGAATACCCTTGTAATTTTCGCAAATACAAAGAATTTTCTTCTGAAGGACGTTTAGTTTGTTGTAGTTAGATGCAGTGGTTGTACCCCAAACCAACATACCATAACTGATCTTAGAATTAAGAGAGAATAATACAACGTCATTTTAAGCCAAGTGGGTATCAAACTTTGCATTTTGTATATTATACCAAAACCTCGAGACAGCTTTGCCTTCAGTTTATTTACATGGGTGGACCATGTGAGCCCTTCACTAACCCAGACGCCTAAGAACTTTTGGTCTGCAACTTTTTCTATAGCGGTGTTTTCAAATATAATGTTAATAGAGCTGCATTATCGTTAATAGAGCTGTTGTCTCGCTTACTAACAGGTTTGACGATTATGTACTTTGTCTTATATTAGTCAAATATTACTGAAGGGAGAGAGAGAGTTAACATTTATTCGGGCCCAAACATTCGTCCTGGGTCATTTTCCTCACTACTCATTGTCCAGCACGTTTTTAACATGCTGAACTAAGAGCGGCCAGAGGATTAGTTTTGTCCCGGCAGGGGGATCAGCCCACTCCTCCCAGCTCCCTGGCTTAAGTCTGGCTGGAAGTGTTTGTAGTGCTGTTTGAGTTGTGCCAGCTACGTTAGGGCAGTCCCATAGCTGATGGCATTGCTGGGGTATCACCCGCAGGCAGACTTGTACGTAGTTCAACTACTCTACTCAAGTTACTGTAGTTTAACTACTTTTCTGAGTAGTTTAGTAACTTTCAATTACATTTTTATTTTGGTAATTAGTAGTTTACTTTAATTACTTTTTCTGAGTAACTTCTACTCAAATTACAAATTACTTTCGAATTTTAGTGGTTGTTTTGCCTACCAACAAACATTCCTGCACAAAAGAGATCAGATGTTGGAAGATCAGCTGATATTTGCAAAGAGGGAGAAGCATGTGGCGTAGGAAGGGGGGCGGGGAGAAAATAATTTGGAGAGTCCGAAACGCCCCAAAAATTTTCACGAGACCTCCCCCCCCCCCCCCTTCCCTTTGCAACAACACTGCTGCGAGGCGCGGGGAGCGAACAGACACGACGCAAGAGAGGACGAGTAACCACGGGATTAGCGCCGAAGACTGGCGTTTCTTTGTGTCCCGAAGCTCAAGGAGACTTGACCCATTTGAAGAAAGGGCTGGTTTCCGCTTTTCCCCAGCGTAGAAACTCTCGCCCACTACAGGAGGTGCACGCACTGCATCCTCACTCAAAGGAGGCAACAAAATGCAGCACCTGCTCTGAAGCTCATCTGGTGCTCCCGTAGTTTGTGCTGTACTCGAAGAATCGCGTGCTAAAGGTCAACGCAAAGGGGACTTTTTGCATTGCCTTTCCTCCCAAAACTCAGAATATGCAGATCTTCGAAGATTCGAAGATCGTTCGAGAAACCTTAATAATTCCCCCAACGTTTTTATATAAAAAATAATAAACAAGCTGTGTTGGGAAGTACTCTAAGTACATGGTATTTAAAGTACCACATGTTTAGAAAACTTGTACTTTATTTGAAGTACATTCTCTGAGCATGTACTTGTACCTTCCGAGGAAAGTAAAACTTCAGACTTCAATGTACATTCCCCGAATTTGAAAACAAAAATATGGCGTATCGTCGTGTGAAAACGCGCTCTTTCGAGACGTCATCTGGTCATTTCTCTGAATGATTTAATGACGGCTATAAGACCGACACAAATAAGTGCCTTATAAGTTGATTGTGTCAAATAGCTCGTCAGCGAGAGTAAAACAACTACTCTGTGGCGACTTGACTTTATACAATATTTGCTGCCATTTCCGTAAAAACTGATGCACCTCCGATTACCCCTGGAGCAATGCATACCAGTTAATAAACACTGTATGGAGAATGAAACGTCATCATAAAAGATTGTGTTGTATTTTGTATTTATATTGTATTTATAGTACGTTACTTCAAGTACATTGCACTCGGTGTACTTACTGCTTTACTTGAAGTACATAACGTCATATTTACTTTGTACTTTACTTCAAGTACTTTTAAGATGTACTTTACGCAACACTGTAAACAAGCATGCACTGTCTAAAACTGAAGCTCAGGCAGTGCTAAACCTCAAAATAGAAATGACACATTTGCAGTACATCACTGACCAAACAAACAAGGAAGTACAAAACAATTAGGCACGCAGAAGCAGAGCCAGCTATTAAAGCATTTCTGTGAAAAAACAAGCCGATTTATATTTGGCTAGCACAATTTCGCTAACCGATCAAAACCCATGTACTTTCTTTTTACCATGAAAGAATATATAGAAGTAACTTAAAAGTAACTTCAAAAGTAATTCGCTACTTTTTACGGTAATTAGTAATTTTTTCAATTACTTTCCATTTGAGTAATTTCTACTCTACTCAAATTACTTTTGAGGCCAATACTCAGTAACTTAACTTCAATTACTTTTTTGAGTAACTTGCACATGTCTGCCCGCAGGTGCTGCACTGTGGTGCGCCTTTTGCGCCGCTGATGTAGCGTCTAATGAGCTGTGTAGTGCTGGAGACGTGAGCTCCGGAGCGTAGACAACAGACCGATCTCACCAGCCGGTTTGAGTACGCCACCGCTGCCGCAATGCATCGAGGGAACTTTAGTCTTTCTGTACGTGCGACAACCTCGCGCTGGAGCTCTGCGCGTGTGATCGAGCCCTCGCGCACGGCCGTCTGCTTCCTGTGAACTAAAGTTATGGTGGCGACGCGCATGCGCCGAACACTTAGTGAGATAGGTCTACTGGCACCCTTGCACGAGACCTGGCAGCAGCCGTGCACGTTCCAAAGGAAGCTCGCGCGAGGAAAAACAAGCGAAGGACCAAGGATGTCAATTTCAGGATATAAGAGAACACCCCACTGTATCGAAGCGCCACTACACACGATTTTTCGTATTGATGTACAAGTCTGGAAGGCGATCTCACCACCATCTTTTGGTTAAGAATCACACTGACCAAGGGCGGCAGGACATCTGGCAGCTCATTGCAGGACATGCCAGTGCAGTGCAGCTTTTAACAGCACAACCATTCTTGCCAGTAACAACAATCCTGATACACATGAGATGCTCGAGGCGCTGGCTATCGAGGAACACGCAAAATATTGTCTCAGCTCTCCATCAATTACCGTTCACAAAAAGAAAGACAATACCTACGAAATGTCACGCCCCTAACAACAACAGCACGAGCTTGTGCGCGTTAGATCAAAAACCAATAATTTTCAGGGAATTCTGTGTAATTGTTTTTGTATAATTGTATAAGTGTAAATATTGGTAGTAATCTTTATTAGTGCAATAGGTTTATGTAATAGGTTTATCGTGCTCTACTTTGGACTCTATATGAAGAAGCAAACGCGCTAGGGAGAAGCATACACTGCTTGTTCCTAGCAAACAGCTGATGCCGTTGGTAGTCAGCTGTTTGTCCTCTACCTGTCATTTCTTTCTTCGTGTTCAAGCGTAATTCCAAAGTTTAATCTGATATATCTACAAGTATGGCAGAAATGCACGTCTAAAACGGGACTGTCCAGGCCGAAACAAGACGTCTGGTCACCCTAGTTTTAAGGAAGGCTTGGCGCCCCCTTAGATGATTAGGAAGGGCCCCCGTGCAGCACGCCTATCGGCGGAATCAGTCTCACGTCCGTGTCTTTGACAGCCCTGCAACCTACTTGCGAGACACGTAAAATACCGAGCGGGCGCCAACCCAAATAATCGGGACAAAGTGGGGGATGGGCGCTAGTTGGGTCCCAGAGCGGAAAAGTAGACACGGCACGTGGCAGGGCCCAATTTGAAATGCAGCCGCTCGCGTCAAGCTTCACCACTTGGCACCGACGCTTCGCGACTGTTGTACTCGCAGCTGGCGGGGAGGGGGCATCTCCGGAGAGGCTCTTGCAGTGGCGTCACTAAGGTCAGCGGAAACTAAAAAAAGTGATTGCATCGCTAAATGAGTTCATCTTTGATAATGACTGAGGGTTTCTCTTTGATACTGGGGCATATTACTTATTACCTTTTGTAATAAGAATAGACAGGGCGCTAAAGGAACACAGATCGTTCTTGTTAGAAAGAAGGCTCTAGTCAGAGAAGGTTCCATTTACAATGTGTACTAAAAAACTGGTGAAAAATGAATCATAGCGTAACACTTCAGTTAGGATAAAGCGTCTCTGCCCTTGCCCGCACTTCTACAGCCCGTAGTTTATTTAGCCTGTATAGATATGTTTCGTAAAACGCCCGCAGAAACCAGCTTGATTCGACAAAAATGCGTCTTAAGACTGAGAGTTGGGCTAGCTGATTCTGATTCATAATCGGTATATACGCCAAAACAATTGACTGAATTTCGGTTGAAACTCATGCCTTTTCCTGGATGGTGCTCATCATCGTGTGCTCACTTTTTTGACGTATATCCCCATCATTAAAAATGCGCCCCAAGTTGTATGAACCTATTAAATAAACTCAAGAGTAATATTATTGACTGTCAAAACAACCACCATCAAATATTATGAAAAGCTGCACTTCTGCAAGCGACACTACCCCTTAGTGGAATTGGAAGCAGAGTGAAATCGAAGTTCGCTGTTCTTTGGATCGACATCTGTGCGGGAACAACCTTGACAACCATTTATTCAAATATAGATCCGGATTTTTTTTTCTCGGACAGACTTTTAAATTTAGAGACATAAAAAGAACAAACAAGACAAAAAAAAGTATATCTGAAATAGTACTGAGCATGATTAATGCGCCTGTCGCACTAACCCAAGCGCTCACCCATCTCAGCCGCTGCACATAGCACTTCCGTGCAAAGCGGTGAAGCTCGACACACGCGCACTGGCGAGAGGCAGCACGGAGGCATGCTGCAGAAATCGTAATCAAGTCATCTCGTCAGGAGCACAAGACCCTAGCTTCTGTCTTATCACAGGAGCCGCCATCCTACAATTTGGCATTGTTTTCTCGCACCTTCGAGCTCCTGACATCGCCGACAACGTCTGAAAATTTTAACTATGTCAGCGATCAATCCGCCAGCGCATCAAGCAACCAGCGCGGTTGATGAGCAATCTCAACACTTGGTTTCAGGGTGTGTCCAGATAAGGACGATCATGGAGGTGTCATGCCTATTTTTTTGCTTTCAATTAAATATCTATATGAGATAGCGAAACCTGTCTACACAACGGTACAGACCTTAGCTTTGCGAGATACTTCAAGGTATTCGGGAGAAAAATCGCATTCGAGAGATGGTTGAAAAAACGATTTTCCCAACTGCGCTATGACGCAACTTTGAAGGCCGAGAAGAATAAAGAATACAACTTTCTACACCGTCAAATATTTTATATTTAATGAACGCATACTTTTCTTTCCGAATTAATTTAATTTAACTATTATGAGCATATATTTCAAGCGAAATAAAATGCCAAATTTGGCTTCTGGAGCAAATCTTATATAATGAGGCATTTTTCGGCGAATTTCAAGTCGCTTTATATTTATATTTTAAAGCTTAAACTTTTTATAACGAGTGTTTCGTGCTTTGTGAGCTTTTGAAAAATTAATTAGCGTTCGACTGTTTTAAGCGTTTTTTCCATTGCTTAACAGGCTGAAGTTGAGCTAGTTGGTACATAGTTCACAAAACAACGGTCAGCTAGACGATAGGGACGAAACACAGACAGGGAGAAACAGAAACAGAGACATACACACCTCTGACTATCAACTAAGACTATATACTTCTTCTTCATCACTTTGACCCAAAGATTGCGCCTGGAAATTTCGTCGAAATCGAAAAAGTCAAAATTTTGTGATATTTGTGCGAAAATTAAACAAAAATAATCATTTTCGATTTTTTTTTTAAATTTTACTCTATGGGATCTTGACGACCGGTAATCAGAAATCTTCAAAGACATGTTGATTATTTTGTTTTAAGACAAACACAAAATGTGTAACCAGGTCGTGGTTGCATCAATTACCGCAGGGTCGTTTCTGTCTTAACGACTAGTGGTACACGAGCGACGCATGCCACAGTATCTGTACGTAGTCAAATTAATGCCCAGGCGCCATGAAGTACTCAAGAAATAACACGTGAACTTGTTTGCATCGCTGATGTGGCTAGTATTGCCAATGCACACTGCACTTCACGGCGCGTCCGATCCTTACTAGCGTGTTGTACTTGGCTGGTTAGATGCTCATCGTGCTACATTTTCAGATTAGTCATTTAATATCATTACTTGTCTGACAAAATAATTTGATTCGTCGTTCTAGGCACCGCTAGGACCGAGCGATGTTACGGAAGCATTTGGCCCGACCGATGAAGGGCGTGGCATGAACGGAAGTTTAAGCTGGTTGTATATTATGGCATTGTAACGCATGGCGTAACTGGACTCCAAGCCGGAGCATAATTGAAGACGGCGCCGGGAGGACAACAAGTGTTTCTTGATGCAGACTTGCCAAAAATAAGTAACAGCCCCAGCCATATGGCACAAAGTAAAGCCGAAGGTTACACCCGCGCGCGCGAAAGCGATCGGATCTCATTGACTCGCGGCGGCGATACGCGACACTGGCGGCGTCCCTGCGCGGTGTAGATAACCGGCAGGGTGTGTGGCGATGGTAAACAAACACCAGAGTCATTCCTTTTGCGGTGGCACAACAGCCCCTCCCCGCGGAAGAACAAACACAAAGAAAGGAGGTGGGGAAGGGGGGAAGGGGGGGTTGCAAGGACTCCTGGAGGAGCGGCAGGTAAAGTTACGGCCAGGGAAGGTAAATATGAGCCAAAATAAAGAAAAAACCACGCGAGGTAAAAGTGGTGGCAGTATATTTATATTCCTACACCAGCGCCGGCGACTCGCGCCTTCTGCTGTGGTCGAGAGGTTAGAGCCCCGTTACTCGTCGTCGCGGCGTGAAAGTTCCGGGTTCAAATCGCGCTAGGAACTTCTTTTTTTTTTTTGTATTTTGCGCGTGTCTCACTTTTTAAATGTGATCCTTTTTACCAATCATCCACTTGCGCTACTGCGCCTTAGACGGTTTTTACTGTTAGTCGCACATGTTCAATCGAAACACCAGGAAGAAAAAAGAGATCAAGGCAAGTTAACGCGCTAATACAATCGTTTCATAATGTTCATTAAAAGTAAACCAAGGTAACAGCATCGGTATGGTTTTCACACAAACGGAGCCGAAACAAGCATCCTTTCCCCAGCAACTACAATTTTATCTGTTTTTAAATATACAACGCTCTTGCTACGACTTCTTTCAATAACAGGAGACGCCTATCTAGTACTAATAAAAACTGCAGTTGTGACAGTTAAAAAAAAAACTTCCACAAAATAAGCAAAAAGAAAAAAAAGACTAGCTAGCTGTGGATGCATTGATTCAGCGAAATCCTACAGGCAAGGCAGCAAGTCAAACGTCTGAGAAAGTAGAAAAACCGAAATAAAAAATATCATACTTTTACTTGCATGGAATGTGATAAAAGGTATATTTTTACTCTTTACATTTTGCTGTGGCAATCGTTTTCTAATATTAACACATTACTTGTTGAATTTTAGTTAGAATAGCAGACTAACACAACCGAATGCAAAAATGAATCAGGCGTCGACATCGCAACCCATCTCTCTGACGCAAACGCCGAAAATGGCTTTGGATCAACAAACGGAATTAATTAGAGCAGTTGGAAAACGGAAACAACAAATTCTAGAGAAATTCGGCAGCACAGTTACCTGGCGAACGAAGAGACGGGCATTGGAAGATACTGTCAACTTTCCGCGGAGTGTACGGCAGATGCAGGAGGCGTGGCGAAAGTTGGTAAAGAAAGCCAGAGACATGTATGAGCTCTTCCGAGGTCATGAACAACGAACTGGTGAGTCAGAACTACCCGCCCAATGATCTTATAGAGCTCATAGGGCCTTATCTACAGTCTTAGTGGGAGTGCAGTCAAATACAAAAAAAAAAAAAGAAGTTCCTAGCGCGATTTGAACCCGGGACTTTCACGCCGCGACGTGAAGTACCGACGCTTTAACCTCTCGACCACAGCAAGACTTTAGCCGGTGCTAGCAGACTGTACGAATGTATGAAACATGTTTGGTGCTTGGGTCTGCAGTTGTGTCCGCTCCAGAGCACATTGAGGATTCTCCGTGTATGGTCCAAATAAGAATCTTTACGTGCGCTGTAACGTCAAAGAAGTCGACGCGGAGCTATACCGCTATTTGCGACGATCTAACTCGTGACTCGGCGCATGCATGCTTGGCCTTGTCAAAAAATAAGGCACACCTCGAGGACAACGCACCAATCTACTCTCGCCTCAATTACGTTAACGATGGAGCGGCCGCCCGGTTTCAGAGCCGGCGGAAAATGAAATACGAACAGAGCGCGTGGCTCGCGCGGTACAGGCTGCGCCGCCTGGAAGTCAGCCTAGGGGCGAGCATGTGGCCTACCCCGATGTGTATACGCCCCTCGCTCGGCGCTTCCCAAGCTTCGGCATTTCGCCTCTTGTGCGCTGAAAGCTATCACCGCTATCTTTGCTCGCTCGACGCGTGCGGCACAAGGAAGCTCGCCGCTATACTCTGTTTCATACTTAGCGTGCAACGCTGTCAAAGCTGCTGGCGCGAGCGTGGGGCTTGATCTCGTTGATCATTTGCACGCGTTCTCGCGCAAAAAAAACCCATAGATGCAGCCACGCGCACGCGCCAGTAGCTTTGACAGTGCTGCATGCTAAGTATGAAACAGAGTATAGTAGCAGCTAAAGCGCGCGCTGCCGCACTAAGAGGCGCAATGTCGAAGCTTGGGAAGCGCCAAGCGAGGAACGTATACACATCCGGGTAGGCCACACACTCTCGTCCCTAGGCTCACTTCCAGGCGCCGCAGCCGGTACCGCGAGCCGCGCGCTCCTCTTTTCGTCATGAATTTTTCCCCGATAGTACCTACATGGTAGCCATAATTACACTCTAAACACGTTAGATATGCATCATTATCAGGACGTAACTCATTGCAGGTCAAGCACGTATCAAACTCAATCATTTCAGCAGAAAAAAAATAATGCAGCGATTCAACACGAACAGCAAAAGAAGCGGCGGCAATTGGACAAGTAAATAAAAAAGGGAAATAAATGGCGTGTACTCGTACTAACCTGCAGTTTTCAAAAGCAGTTGTTAACGTCCTGCCGGTGTCTTTATCGCCACCGTCGCCGTGCAAATGTGACGGATCTCGCTGAGCGCTGTCCTTTTATCGCTTTGAATGAAGTGTCTCGGGCAGGAAGATAACGATGTCCGCCAAGGCGTCGAAGGCTTGGGGGACGTGTCCCGACCTCAGGGTTGTTTGCTGGCGGTAGTTTGGGATGCAAGATGACGAGTCCTCCAGGCATCAGAGACAGCAATCCGTGTTGGCCAGTCTTCAGTTTTAGAAAGCAGTCGTTAACGTGCTGCCGATGTACTTATCACCACCGCCGCCGCGCAAGTGTGAGAACGCCAAGCTGAAAGAATTAATAAAAGAACGTTACTCTGACTGGAATCGAACCTAGACCCTCCACGCGACACTCAAGCGCGGTATCCATTCGGCCACGCACGCGCTCGCTCGGTGACGCGCATGGCAATATTTCGCAAAGGAGGATGAGTAAACTTTTTTTATTGCAAGAGATGTTTTGGTCTAGGTGAGATCTTATTAGTCTGGGGCTCCAGTGTTCCCTGCCACAGCCTTCGCCCTCTGCACCAGCATTTGCTGGTCGTCGGGGAGGGGCTGAGCAGCGCAGCTTCAGAGGTCTCGTAGGAAGGGGAAGGGAATAAGAGAGCGAGGGGTTGGAGAGACATGCCCAAGTGACGTGATAGAGGGATGGGTACTCGCCGCGGTGTGGACAAGTGTCTGAATATTTGTTGGGGTAGAATCTATGCAGGGGTGCCAAATGTTTGAATGTTGTCATCTGTAACTGACGCCAGGTCGTGGCCTCCTCGACGGATAATGAGTGATGAGGTAGCGTATACTTAAACGTTGGCCGCGTTGAAACGCCAGGACTTCGGGGAAGGGGATTGCGAGAGGCGAGGAATCTTCGGTGGATTGTTCCGTGTCGGCGTCGGGTGCCCGGATAGTGCAAGCTCGGGTGACGGCGAGTACGCGCCGATTACCTTCGACGGATTCGTGACCTGGGGTCCAGACAAGAGCCACCTTGGGAAGGGCGGGGCCTTTCGTTTGGAGAGCGTGAAAGGCTTGGAGTGAGATGCGATCAGCTTTGAAACGTCGAATGGCCGTTTGGGAGTCGGTAAGAGTGGTGATGTGCTAAGGGCCAATCGTAACTATTGCTAGGGCTATGACCATCTCTTCGGCGACTGCTGCCATGTCGTCAAGGCAACGCGAGAAACATGTTTCGCCCGAAACTCGGCTCTTGCAAAGTCGCTTTCCCGCATGAAGGTTGGATCCAGCTCGGCGCACGTGACCGCTTCTCCGCCAATACGGAGTTGACGGCAAACAGAAAAGGAACGCGATACTCTGGCTCGCGAAGTAACGTGTTTTTTTCGTAACTCGCGGGCTCTCTTTGAAGCCTAGAAAAACAAACCGTGTTAGAGGTATCTTGATAAAAACCACTGAATTGAATGCTCAGAGGGTGTTGTACAACTTTATCATTGGAAAGTTTGCGCTACATAAAATATTTCAAAATTTGATTAAATAATCATATTTATCTTTTCGTACGAAATACAATAAAATAGCCTGACTTGATCCAAACAGTGAACAAAATATTCCTTCGGTTTCACCTTCTGAAATATCACCAAAAATGTTTTTAAACCTTGACTCGAGTTGCTGTGGAACACCCTGTATAATACTTTCGTCTCTGCAGTTCGAGTGGTTATATAATTTTAAAATATTTAGATTATGTAAGCTGCGAGGACCATGATGAGAACTGCACAATTACGCAATTTTCCGGATCATCCCATCTATCCCGTTGGTGAGGAATAGCCCCGCTTTCACCCGGGTCTAGACGTTCCCTTTCAGTGCACAAGACGTTTTTTTTTGTTTTTGTTTTGTTTTAATGTCACGTTTCACGTTTTCTTCTTTAATCTTTTTTTCCATCACGGTTGGCAGCGATCATAAACGCTCTACGGTGAAGTAACGTCCCGCGCGCAGTACGTGGACCCCATCGCCCGCGGTCGTCGGGTAGACTCACCGCACGACGCCGTACTGAACGACTCCGCAACAAACCTAACCTACGAAGACCCAGAAAGTTCTACACTGGCTCAAACATCTGCACTTACCCCAATCAAAAAGAGGCTTCCAAACCAACTCTTTTAAACTCGCTCGTAAATCCTCGACGATATGGTGACGACTGGAAACAAAGCAGTGGCGTAGCCGGAAGATATTTTCGGGGCGTGTTTCAATATGCTGGTGCAATCACACGAACGAAAAAATATATATGTATATAATAAAGTGAACTTTCGGGGGTGTTCTGACACCTGAACACTCCCCGTGGCTACGCGCCTGAAGCAGAGCACATACACAGCAGAGCAGGCGACGCGGCCACGAACACTCTGGAGAAGCGCGTGGAAGGGACGACGAGCGCCGTCCTGTCGCCGACACGACGCAGAGACCGAGGAATGTCGCGTAATCTGGGAAAGAGCGAGGCAGTGTTCGGCACATGAGCCTCGCCTGAGCCAGGAGTCGCGCGACGATGTCCAGCACACGGGAGGAGGAGGGAATTCCCGTGCCGCCGCTCTCCCGCCCCCTGATTCACGGCTGTCTACAGTACCGCTCGGAGAAATCAAAACTCCCGGGGTTTTAAGAAGGACAAATTAAGACAAATTTGTCGGGAAAACTCGTGGCGAAAGCGAGGAAAGGTCGCATCAAGAATTCCAGATATCAGACACGAATGTAGGTTATTTACTACTCAACCGTAATTCCAGTATCTCCATTCGTTTTGTTTTTTTCGTGTTTTTTTCTAGGTTCCAGCAATTTACAGTTATTCCTTGCGAATAAATCACTAGGCGAACACGAAAGTCTCTTTAACGTTTATGTAAATCACATTGTGATTATTGACCAAGCAACTAAATTGATAATATATGCTGACGATACAACACTTCTGTATGCTGCGGACGATCCTGAGGAGCTCGTGTCAAAAGTGAACCTTTTGTTAGGCCAGATATCGGTATGGACAAAAAAGAACGCTTTAAAAATAAATACAAGTAAAACTAAAGCCGTACTGTTTCGATCTAAGCATAAAATTCTCCCTCCAATAAACACCACTACTTTAAACTCGGTAAATATCGAATTAACTGATAATTTTAAAACACTTGGAGTAGTGTTTTCTCAGAATATGTCCTGGGATAACCATAGTGAACATTTAAATAAACAATTGTCAAGAACTGTGGGTATTATATGTCGGCATCGGTATATACTTCCTACATCTGTTAAAATATTATTATACAAATCATTATTTTATTCCCATTTAAATTATTATTCGTTGGTTTGGGGTACTACCACAGCAACTAATCTTGAGAAAGTGCACCTGTTTCAAAAAAGAATGTTGCGAGTAATTGCAAACGCACCTTATCTTTCGCACACGGAAAACCTGTTTAAAACTTATAATATACTCAGTATTCACAATCTTTATAGTTATAGGCTATCCACAAAACTTAGAACAGAATTTCATTACCACACTTTGTCCCTGGTAGAATTGTCTGGTTTGCAACAACATATCGTACCATACCAAATTCGTAATCCAGATTACTGGCACGTACCAACGTGTCGGCTAAACACTGGAAAGGAAATGTTAGCATACCGAATCCCAAAGCTTCTAAGTGTATTGCATTCCGAAGGTGTCTTTATAGATAGATTAAGTCTGGGTGAATTGCGCTCTGTCATGCATGATTTTGCATATATAGGTTGATCCGATATTTGTTTTGTTTTTGTCTTAGTTTAAAAGTATGTTTTGTGTTGATTTGCGAATGTCAACTAATATAGTGTTCAGTGACGTTTCCTATTTTCTTGTTATTTTCTTGGTTTTTTTTTGTATTCATTGTGATTATGCACGATTTTGTTTGTATATTGATATTTCCGACGACTTACTGCAGAATGCACTGGGGCCAAGAACTCGTCAAGCCGCATAGCGCGGCTTTTCTTTCTTGGGTCCACCATTAGGTGTAATGGAAATAAACTGTTATTATTATAAATTCTTTCTCGAGCAGCTAGCTTATTGAGATACACTTTATGTAGCTCATCAATAGGATGAATGCAAAGATTTGAGATTTTCATTCCCTCTAGATAATGCTGCGGCATTCCACGTCGAACACAGGTAGATCACTGTACAAGTAAACCAAGAACAATTGAAGACGAGCGTGCTGGTTAATAGATACGAAACATTGAAAGTATAAGACAGCGAGGAGAAAAAAAAAGGAACAGTCGTTGTTGCGATTCTATGTTTTTGCTAAATGAAAGATGTCCTGTTCCCGTCGTCGTCCTCGCTGTTTTATACTTTCAAATTTTGCGTAAACTAAGAGTTACGCGTTTCACAAAAAGCAAGCAAATACTTCACGAGAGAGATTCCTTTCGTCCCAATCGTACTCCGGCAGCCACTACAACGGGTACTTCTACGATCTATCCCCGCTCCGACATAAATTCCTTCCGATTAGCTTTCAGGCGTGCCATTGGGGGAGCGAGCACAAAAATAGCTTCGCGCGTAACGGTCGGCTGTGCACAGATATCCGCGACACCTGTGTGCGCAAGAGCAATTGTTATCAGATAGTTCATCGAGATCGCGTCAGAGAAAAAACCGAACGGCCGCGCCATAACGGAGTTGTCTCAACATCAACGAGTATACCTTTGCGATAACGTGCAGCCGTAAAAAGAAAGAGCACCGTCGTCGTGCCACAAATCCAGTTTTGGGGATCTTCAACTCAGTCTCCAGATCCGAACTCCGTGTGACCGTCACAGATAGCCGTCGAACAGTCGACAACTTCGAGCACGAAAAAAGACTCCCGGTACGTCCCCCTGCTGTGAACTCACGCTACAAACCGAAAACATGGTGGGCGGAAAATTCGCGAGGATGTGTGCTTTCAGTCTCATTGCCTGGCCGAGAAAAATAATTTGTGCGCGAAGTTTCGCCAACCTACAATGGTAGCTTGACGAAAACCAAATACGGTACGCGTTTGAAACGGGCGAGTTTCGATAAAATAATAACAGATGTCGAATGACCATACGAGTGCCTTCCCTCAAACGCCATAAAGGGGAGAATTTGTAACTTGAGTAACTGTCACGGTTCAACGCAAAATATTGTTGTGTGAATGTTTATACAGCCGTAAATAATCCCGCAACTGTGGGCGTGTGGTGGCTCAGCTGTAGATGAGCAGTTTAGCCAGCGCGGTACGACCGCTAGCCTGGGGTCTTTAACGTGCACCACGCAGTAGGGATACATGACCGCACCCCGGTGCGATGCTCATACAGATTGAAACTGGCAGGGGTGAGGATTGAGCCCAGGATCCTTGGGTTCTGTACTGCGAGCTTTCGCTCCACGTTCTCCGAACAAGTGTGCGCTAGCCCACTCGGCCACCAATACCCCCGGGTTTAAAGGTCCGAGTACGATTTAATGACAGACGACCACCTTCGGGGCTTGCAAAAACGGTTCTGATCTTACATCACGTGCGCAGCCCTGCATTCGCAGCACAATCCGTCGCGTGGCCTGGTTTGCGAGCCTGGTTCGCCGCTTTGACCATATATTGCACATGCCTCCACAGAGGTCCTCCCAGTATTCTGGCTGTCGATGTGCGAAGTCAGGAGACGAGGTTTTTAAATCAAAGCTGTTGTTGCGGCAGAGGAGTCAGTTGTTGTGCGGACAGCGGCCGTTGCCCGTAAAAAGCGTAGACATTTGACTCTTGCCAGCTGTGGTTATTCAAGTTTCATGGTGTTTTGTTGTTCACTGGTCTGTTGCACGGCAACTTGGGGACCACGTTACTTTCTTCTGTTGGACCGAAAGGGCTTGAGGCTCAATTCTGTCGAGCGTGACCACCTGCTGGCGGCCGTTGGCGTTTAGTGTCATCGTCTTTAGTGAACGCTGAAGAACCTTTAAATGTCCATCGTACGCCGAAGTAAGCGTCTTTTTGACTAAGTCACGGCGTACAAAACACATGAGTGCATGTCTCCAAGTCTCGAGACCTGAAACGTTGACGGTTAGTCGAGTGCCGGCGACAGGTCGGCTGGATATGTTGAATAAAAATCGCGCAATCGATTTACGTATGTGGATGGAGGAGAGATGACTATATGGTCATGTGGCGTGAAAATCTCCCCTGGGAGCCTGAGTGTGGTACCGTACACGAGCTCGGATGATATAAACCCGAGATTCTCCTTGAACGCACATTTTGAGATCCTCCTTGAACGCACATCATATACTAAGGAGAACCGGGGGCAAATGTTAAAGCCAATTCGTGCAATCCTGTTGAGTTATGAGGGAGGCATCTAACTGTATGCAGAATCACTGCACCATTCCGTTGGCGGAAAGGGTGGTATGTTGTGGTCAGAATATGTCGCGCTCCAAGAAGCTGCGTCAGTGCTGTGAATAGTGCACTCTCGAATTGCCGCCTTCTGTCAGTGGTGATGGCCGGCGGACAACCGTAACGGGAAACCCACTGCATCACAAATGCCTCAACTATGGTTTCCGTTGTGATATTTCCACGCGCGTCGGCGAGCGAGAGCGCGAGCGTGGCTGCGTGGTCACCGCGATTGACTGTCGCGCGGAAGGTGTATAGGTTCGATTCCAGTCAGCGGACTGTCCTTTTATTTATTCCTTCAACTTGGCGTTCTCGTAAGTTCGAGAACATTCTCCTCTGATCGAGTTCCGAATGTTCTACGCACCGGAAGTTCTCCCCGAATGTTGCAGAAACCCACGAGTGTACATAAGGGACTCCGCATGGCAAGCGGAGTCAGTCTTGCCCCAGCGTTCGACTCTACTGTTACGCCGACTTCGACGCTCGCGACGCTCTGCAATTATCTTCTGTTTCATTTTTATTTTTGGGCACAAGTTCGCCCCGTTAAACGTTTCAGTTCCCCAGTTATTTTTTGTTTCACCTCGTCATTCGTGACATTTCGGTGGAGGTGCTAGGTAGACGCATGTCCGTGCAGCGCACGCCTCCGAGGGCCCGCAGTGCAAGTCCGACCCCAAGCTCCCGAAGACCCAACGGGGAGAGGACCGAGACCAGATCAAGTCTCCCCAACCAAGGCCTACCCTTGGAATTGGGACTCTTGCCACTCAAGACTAAGCAGTCAACGAGGCCTACGATGGAAAACCAGCCGTCGCAGACCTCGACCGCTCCATCCGTCGTCTTCATGCCTGTCGCCCCACGCAATCCGACGCCATTCCATGGTGAGGCCCATGAGGCTGTGGAGGACTGACTTCAACATTATGAACGCATAGCCCGTCATAACGGTTGGACTACGGAACAGCGCCTACAAAATCTCTACTTTTCCCTGGAGAAAACTGCAAGAAACTGGTTTGAGAACCATGAGGATTCGCTGACGTCGTGGAACACCTGCGTCAGCGAGCTGAAGCGGACATTCATGAATCAGCATCGTAGGCAGTGAGCAGAAGATCTTCTCCAGTCGAGGTTTCAAGCACCCAACGAAAGCGTCACGAGCTTTGTGGAAGATGTTCTGCGGCTGAGTACCCGTGCAGACCCTCAAGCCACCGAGGAGAAAATACTGCGCGTCCTCATGCGGGGCGTGAGAGAAAACAACTTCGGTGGTCTTGTCCGCAGCCCTTCGACAACAGTCAAAGGTTTCGTCACTGAGGCGACGAACATCGAACGTGCCCTTCAATCACGGGCCTCCCACTAGCAGCGACTTCCCGGCGTCGCTGCCCTCTCGCCTTCAAGCTGCAACAGCCCGGATCTCCGCGAGATCATCCGGGACGTCATGCGGGAGCAAATGCAGAAGCTTCTACCTGCCGCCGCAAGCCAAGCTTCGTCCTCACTCGCCGAGATTGTCCGGGACGAAGTTCCTCAGGCGCTGCAGCCAGAAGTTTTCGTCAGCGTAGCCCCCGAACATTCGACGCTGAGCTACGCCGCAGCTACCCGACGACTTCGCCCCTCCCTCATCAGTATATGGCGCCACCGCGACGTGATCTTCCCGCTGCGCAGTACGTCCGCCCAGATTAACCTTCACCGAGGAAGACGGACGTCTGGAGGATGGCAGACCGACGCCCGCTGTGTTACCACTGCGGGGAAGCCGACCATGTGTACCTTGCGATGCCCATACCGGCAGCTCGGTCTTGGTGGGTTCAAACCGAGCGCCCCCAACACCACCTAGACGAAAAGGCCAGAACACGCCTCGTGTGACGTCCCGGCAGCAGGCTGACGTGCGCCGCGCTATAGAGCTGAGCTGAAGGCTTCGCGCGTAGCTTTTACATCGTAGAAACGCGGGTTTTCGCACTATTTATTTTTTATGAGCTAACATGAGAGCTGTGAACACCGAGTGATTTAAATAACAAACTTTAGAACGCCAGAAAATTATTATAACCTACAATTATTGTAGTGAAATACAAGAAAGTGATATCTTTCTTGTATCTCACTACAAATATTTACGGATATTTTAATTTTTAAGCGATAAACTGGATGGTGTAATTATCTCTGAACGACATCGGAGTTGTATAAAAGAAAATTCCTATGAAATGGCAATATTCGAAGAAGTGGGACCAGATAAAATGAACTACAGTAGAAATCGGGTAAATAATGCAGAAGCATTCATTTCATTACATTTTATTCACCTGAAAGGCATCCAAAGACGCATTACATGAGGGGGATTCAAAAATAAAAGACAAAAAATTAGAACATCAAAAATAGACACCAACAAGTAAAAGCCACACACATGCACACACACAAAAAACAGGCTTATTAGCATGGTATTGTAATGATGCAGTTTTACAAATCAAGGTTCACAGTTACAGAAATTGATGCACTTGTTTTTAAGTGAGATGGGATATCGCTCAGTTACAAAATGGTCGGGCAGTTTGTTCCAGTCAGTGATGCAAAGTACTAAGGGAGAAAAGAGGGAAGTGTTAGTACGGCACTGAAATGGTTTAATCTTGGAGGAATGACCTCATCTGGATAATATAAAATTGGCAGCCCGGCAGTAAGTAGATTGAAAATCGGAATCTGAGTAATATACATCTTGGAAAAAAAAACACAATCAGGCAATTTTTCTTATTTTTTTCTAGAGAGGAAAGATTTATGTTAGCTTTTAAAGCGGAGACACTAGTTTCGGATGAATAATCACTGCACATAAATCTGGCTGCTTTGTTCTGAAGATTCGAGCCTCGGAATTAGGTAATTTAGGTGTTGATTCCAAATTATGCTTGCACATTCTAATTTTCGGAGAATAAATGTTTTGTACGTGATTAGTTTTGTTTCAATGGGAGCTAGATATAATGTTCGTCTAATGAAACCAAGTATTTTTAGAGCGCTATTTGTTATTTGCTTGATATGCTCGTTCCATGATAATGTGTCTGTAAAATACACGCCCAAATACTTGCAAGATGATGAGTGCTTTAGTGGTTTTGAAAGTAATGAGTACTGGGTTAGTGTTTTAGTGAAGGATTTAGTTGCGGACATTTATTTACATTTACGAGTGTTAATGTTCATTAGCCATAGGGAACACCATGGTGATATCGTATCTAAATCGTCTTGGACAATATTGTGATCATTAGGTGTATTAATTTTCCGTTAAATAACGCAATCATCAGCGAATAGTCTAACTGTCTAGTTAACTGATGATAGTAGGTCATTGATATATATATTTATATATTAGAAACAATAGAGGCCCGAGTACACTACCCTCAAAGACAGCTGATGCAACAGTAACGGGACCCGAATTGCCAGACAAGTGTAAAACTGCTGGTCTCTTGGGTTCTGAGATATCATATAGTTTGAAAAATCTATAGCACATATCTTGACAAACTTTTCTTAGACCTGTGATATATCTGTAAAGGTTCAGCAATTCAATGCACTCTGCCTGTTCAAATATATTACTTATTTTGCAGCAACCTATCTGGTTGCTACATTGAAATAACACCTGTGACCTGTTTCTTGGCAAAGACATAATGTGAAAACTTTATCTTTGCAACAAAAATACCGTAATACCCGAGCGTTGCCCCATACGCTGATGTACTTCGACAGTACCGAGTCTGCGAAACGACAAAGGTATGTCAGGGCGGCTAAAAACAAGTTTTGTACGGAAACGGAAGTGGGCATGGGAGCTTCATATTCAAAATTGCTTGCACTTACAATACAGAATGGAGTCGTAAATAAGAAATTGCTCACCTTTGAACACTGCAAAACGAGCCTCCCGGTATCCATAAATTCCGCAAATATCCATCTTGAAAAAAATGTATACACATGCACCTCAGATGCTGTAGATTTTGTGACACCGAGACACACAATATCTGTGCAGCATGTCGGCATTTACGCTGTAGCACCACAAGGATACCTAAGAGACTGCTACAAAGACACCGGCTATCTGCACACTCACAAACACACACACACAAACACACACACACATACACACACACACACAGATGCACCGACTTCATAGAGCAGTTGCCTTGGCATGAGGACGAAGCGTAAGCACCCTGCTGGCCGGGCAGGAACTAATTTATTTAGCCCTAATCCCTTAACTTCTTTGCTTAGATGTTGCACTGGCACCCACAGTATTGTTGACATCTTGCAACAAAGGTTTCTCAGTTGAATGTTTTCACTGCAGTTCAACATATGCTTCAGCTCGAACTCACAATGGGTTCGTCATCACACGCATCAGACATACTGTTCCTTGGTCCGAGTTCGCTTCCTGACATCAGTGACGGTTGGCAGTAAGTGTCTTTGATTGCAGAGTTTCAGCTTTCCGTTTCTTTTGTTTGGCATTCTTGGCGTTAATGCGAAAATTCATCTTGCTGCAAATATGTCACAAGAAAATGCTTGTGCATTTTCTTGTGACAACAACACGGGTTTCGAAATGAGCTTACTCGTATGTTAATTTTCACAGGCGTCGAAGTCGGAAGTCTCTTTTTTGGCGAGTAGTTCCATTATGAGATATGTAACAAGTCGGCACTGGCTGGGCATCACCAATTGGTGAACAACATAGTTGTGTTCTACAGCATTTACACCAGGAAAAACAAGCCCTCCTATAACGAGTTTCATTGCGAGAGCATAGTCTTCCTGTGCGAGGAAACTGTAGCCAACTTGTTTCGTGCTGTCGATGCGGCCTTGCATTTTTCGCCCCTCTGGTTTTTCAAGGTGGCGTAGACTGCACGGCTGGCCACATAGCCCAGGGCCGGGAGTTCGGGTCTTATTTTTTATAGCCCAGGGCAACCTTGCACGTATATCACGTTGCAGGTAGGGCGTCAAGTATCCGCTCGCTTGTGAAGATCTTCCCAGTTTCCATCCTTGCTAGCTGTAGTGATCGTTGACAGCCTGCTCCTCAGCAGTATTTTGTTTCCACCGTCGTAAATGTGCCTTGTAGACAATTAAAACTTGTTGTTGGCCTAGTTGGTTCATGATGCAGGCCTTGCGTGCCTTGTAGACACGCGATATTAGAAGCAAGCCAGTTTCCCATACATTCCGAAGCTATCTTCTAAGCTGTCAGTTTTCAGCTTGTCCCATGGAGGCCGTACAGCAGCACGAGTTCATCAAAGCAGTATCCGGGATGTGTATTTGACCGCTTCTGCAGAAATAGAACGAATGAG
The DNA here is from genome assembly GCA_037355805.1 of Ixodes ricinus. Taxonomy (NCBI): domain Eukaryota; kingdom Metazoa; phylum Arthropoda; class Arachnida; order Ixodida; family Ixodidae; genus Ixodes; species Ixodes ricinus. The sequence continues at coordinate 22,800 of JAZHYW010031382.1, read as the reverse complement.
GAAATCATATTAATCCAAAGAAAGGTAACGTAATCGAAAATGGTTATAAAAATGCAAAAAAGAAGAAGAATGCTCTTCTTTAAAGGGCAGCTGAAGCGGTTCCGTATTTGAGGGAAAAACACTGGCATTCTTTTGATCTAGTATATTGGATCACGAACATCAAAATTATTTTTGAATTTGATGTGCTGAATGTTGAATGCGGTATAATAATAATATTAATGCTTATTGGTCGAGCTTATAAAACCAGGTACAGACAATAATAACATTAATATTAATAATAATAATAATAGATAATACTTCATAGAGATACCTGGTGTGTGGTGGGATTCCTTCGGGAGCCTGAAGGGGCTCCAGCTAAATTTTTAATACATGCCTCTGTTGTATGGATAAGTAAACTGGTCAATGAACCATTTTCCGGCTTGTGTGCACTCCAAACTACAGCTCAAATACCCGCTAAAATGTAGGTCTTACTTGGGACTTGTAGCGGATAATTCCTGCGCTCCGATGATGATACGCAAAAACGACACAATGTTGTTGTTCATTCTTCAAAGTACTCTGGTGTAACTGCTCCCTCCTGTACCTCCGATACTCTCAACGGTGTAGGCACCGTGGTCTTGTGTTCGGCCGCCTTCTTTTGGAGTCTTGTTTCAACCGCCGCGGTCACGGTCGGTTCTTCGTTCCGTACGTCAGTCTCGGGCCTGCTCTCTTCCGCTGCTGGTTCAGCGTCCCATTCGGGATCGGGATTTGCTGCTGCTCGAACGCCCGGAATGTTGCCTAGTATTATATCATACAGAGGACTTTCCATGCAGAGAGCCGTCACCTCCCCACTGAAGAACGGAGACCGCACCAGCAGCCTCGCCTCCGGCAGCATCTTTACGGTGCCATCAACAAGGTAGACCGCCTCGGAAGTTCCCGTAAGCTCCTCTTCCGAGATGACCTTCTTCCGAACGACTACCGTGTTGCAGCCGGTGTCGCGTAGGACGGTGACACTGCGTGTTCCTACCCTGCCGGTTCGCACGGGTACTTTATTCGTCAAATTCGTTTCCTCCTCCTCTATCGTGGAGTTTACCACAGGGAGACGGTCACCGTACTTGAGTCCCACGTATCCGTCCTGGACGACCACATCTTTCTTCTTGGTGGGCTCGGCAGCCACACAGCAGGAAGCTTGAGAACGCCCTTTTGATCCTTCTTGACAGGAGTTGGCCGCGTGGCCCGTTTGTCCGTACCTCAAGCAAGATGCCTTGGCTGTGACTTTATCCCGGCAATCGGCGGCACGGTGCCCAAGCCGGTTACAGAGAAAACACCGCAGTGGTGGCCGCTGTCCTGTACTTTTTTGTCGACGAGCCGTGGGGGTTCGGGAGTCGGCTTCTTTTCCTCCATCTTCATCCCAAGCGACTGCGTTCCTTGCGCCTCCAGGTATCCGTCGGCCAGGTCTGCCATGTCTGCCAGTGTTTTGGTTATTCGCTCTCTGACGAAGAGGGCCAGCTTTGGCGAGCAGCCCTTGAGGAATTGCTAGGCCAGGAGCAGATCCCGAAGAGAGTCGTACTCCTTGGCGGTCTCATGAGAGCTCAACCCAGCGGTCGAAGAGACTGGCTAGACGCGCTGCATATTGGGCTCCGGTCTCTCCTCCTTCAGGTTTGGCGTTCCGGAACTTTTCGCGGAAACCGTCCACGGTCAATCTGAACCTTCTCATCAAAGCTCTTTTAACGGCATCGTAGTCCACTGAATCCTCTGGGCTGAGACGTCCAACGACCGACAGCGCCTCACCTTTCAGGCACAGCGCGAGCATCGTCGCCCACTGGTCGCGACGCCACTGTAGGCCCATGACTAGACGCTCGAACCTGAGGAGGTAGGCGTCCAAGTCGTCTTTTTCTCATCGAAGGCCGCCATCCAACGCTGCGGACTGGTCAGCACTGCGCTGCTGGCCACCGAACCTTCGTTCGAGGGACTGTTCGCCCTCGCTCTTGCATTTTCGGCTTCCGTCAGCCGAATCTTTAGCTCCATCATTTTCAATTCGGCTTGAAGCTCCGCTTCTCTAAGTTGAGCTTGCCTCTCCGACTCTTTTTCTCGAGCTTGCCGCTCTCGTTCGCGAGCGCGCTCCTCTCTGTCCCTATTCTTCTCTTCTTGTTCCCTGTTCTTATATATTCGATTCCTTTCTTCTTGAACCCAGGCTTGCAGTTCAGCCCCACCTAAGCAAAGTTCTTTCCCAAAAAGCGTACAAGTCCCCGAGGCCCATCTCAATACTTTAACAGGACGCGAGCATGAAGATAAAACATATTGCAAGTCCCCTTAACCTATGCACGCTTACTATGATTCTCCACGGTGAGGTCGCCTCTCTCTGACATTACACCATCGCCACCTGTCCTGTCGCGCACGCCAGTTTGTCACAGAAGTGGGGAAAATCTTTAATAAATGAAGATAATAGCCCACTCCGAGGCCAACAAAATTTACTTTAAAAAGAATAGAAGTGCTAGGTTGGACCGATGGCAGGCGATAGGTCCACGCCCGGTGCAATGTCAGGTAAGCAGGCGACGACACGTAGATGGTTCGTACATACTATTCGCAATCGGGTCAGCTGAACTAGGAAAAACAGGACACGAAGGAAAGGACAGCGGTGTGTTTGTCCAGTCTTCTGTGTCCTGTCTGTGCCTTTTTTTAGTTAACATTTTTAGGTATGCATAAAAAGTGGTTACTACCAACCGATATTTTTGTTTGGCGCTACAGCTTGGTAAACGAAAACAGTTTGGTTTCACAAAATATATATTTCTGAGTGCCGCCACCAGAACCCAATCAAGGCCAGAAAAATACAAGCCAATCCAAAGCCATCCATCGGTTCGCGGGGTTCGCGCCGTTTTGCTCCGAGGCAGGACTGCCGAGGCGACCTCCCTACTGTTGAGTGGTTTAGTTTACGTTTTGCTAAGGGCACTACACGCCAGAAATGCAAGGTAATCATTCATATTCAATAATTTTCGTTCAGCGGAATGCTTATTTCAATCATAGTGTGATGTGTATATGTTAAATATTGAACGACTTGAGAAGGGTTGATTTAATGGGGTGATAGTTGACTGAACGATGGCGGTCTCGGGCGAACTGACTTCTTCTTCCACTTCCTTCACCACAGTTACTCCCCCGTGCAGAAAGCGCCGGAATCCGGCGTTAGGGTGCAGGACGGTGGTAACGTTGAGGCGTGCAACATGAACGATGTCAGTTTGTTTTGAGCGATGGTCAGAGTGTGGTGAAACCGGGACGACCTCGTAGTTGGTCGCGGAGATTCGGCGAAGTATTTGGTATTGCCCCTTGAACTTTTTGAGCAGCTTATCGCACTTGCCTGGCACTCGAGATGGTGTCCATAAGAGTACCTCTTCACCCACTGTGTACTCAACTGGAGTATGAGTGTCGGAATAGCGGAGAACTTGCTCTTGTTGACACCTTAATGTGTAAATGCGCCGAAAGTTGCTGCGTTGGCAGCTTCTTCCGCACGACATAATATATCTTCAGCGTAACTATCAAGGGATGTGTCATCAAGGTAGGGCAAGAGAGTGTCCATCGTTGACAGGGGTTCACAGTGCGTGTAAGAGATAATATGAAGAATAATTGATGGTAGCTTGGCGACCAGTGTTGTATGCGTATGTGACGTAGGGCAGAATGGTGTCCGAATTGTCGTGGTCCTCTGCGATGTACATAGAGATCATGTCGGTCAATGTATGATTTAGGCGTTCGACGAGGCCGTTTGTTTGAGGGTGGTAAGCGCTTGTGATATGATGGACAGAGCTCGTGAGGCCGCAAAGCTCATTGAGGACTTTTGCGACGAAGGGAGTGCCGCGGTCGGTAATTATGGCTCGCGGGGCTCCGTGCCATAGCATGATGGAGTGCAGGAAGAAGTCACCGACTTCAGAGGCTGTAGAGGCTGACACTGCTTTAGTTTCAGCGTATCGGGTAAAGTAGTCGATGGCCACTATTATCCATCGGTGGTTCTGTGCCGAGCAGGGAAAAGGGCCTAAGAAATCGATACCAAGGCGTTCAAATGGATGATTTGGGGGGGGAATGGGTCTCAGGACTCCAGCAGGCTTGGCCGATGTTTTTTTCTTCGTTTGGCACTGGTGGCATGCCCTGACATATTTGTTAATTGAGTGGTGCATACCATTCCAGAAGTATATTGTACGTGTTCTGAAGTACGTCTTGGCGAATCCTAGATGACCAGAGGTTGGGTCATCGTGATTTGCTTTTATGATTTATTTTCGGAGACGGCGGGGGACGACGAGTAGCCAGGGTCGTCCTTGTGGCTCATAATTTCTTCTGAGAAGACGCCGTTGTGAATTTGGAAGAGCCGGGCGCGACGCTTGATGCGTGGGGTGGTGGAAGGCGTGCGGATTCCTTGAAGATAGTGAATTGGTGGTCTTAGTGCACCATCTCCCAGCTGACAGGAGTGTATATTGACGGTATCTAGCGTGGCAGTGGCAGTAATATCGAGTGTAGAGGAATGCTTCGGACCAGGTATGTTAGAAGGGAGTGGACATCGGGATAAACTGTCAGCATCGAGATGTTTTCTGCCTGATTTGTACACAAATGTTAAATCGAATTCCTGTAGTTTCAGAGAGCCATCGGTCAAGTCGTCCCGAGAGATCCTTGAGAGTAGCTAACCAGCAAAGTGCGTGGTGATCTGTTACTATCCGGAAGGAAGAGCAGTAGAGGTGTGGCCGAAACTTTGAGATTGCCCAAATGACGGCCAAGCACTCTTTTTTTGTGGTAGAAAAGTTTCTTTCAGACTTGGTAAGAGTACGGCTTGCATATGCGATGACGCGCTGCGTGTCGTTGATGACCTGAGCGAGGACAGCCCCGATGCCATGGCTGCTGGCGTCTGTTCTTATTTCAGTATCCGCACCTTCAATGAAATGACCGAGGATAGGAGCGGATGTTAGAGCTTTCTTGAGTGTGGCAAAAGAATCTTGCTGGGCCAAAGTCCAGTTGAAGGGAACCCCAGTACGGAGCAGCTGGTTAAGTGGTTCGGCAATATCTGAGAAAGCCCTTATAAACTTGCGAAAATATGTGCATAGACCCAGAAATATCTGCACATCTTTTACTTTTTCGGGACTGGAAATTCGGATACTGCCTGTATTTTTTGAGGATCCGGGCGTACTCCTCAGAATTAACGAGATGGCCTAAAACACGAATTTCGCGGGCGCCAAAAGTGCACTTCTTGGAGTTTAGTTGCAAACAAGCAGCACGGAAGCAGTCAAGGAACTGACGGAGCCTCTGTAAGTGGTCGGTGAACGTGGTTGAAAAGACGACATCATCATCAAGATAACACAAGCATATGTTCCACGTTAGTCCTCTCAGCAAGGAGTCCATCATGCGCTCAAAGGTTGCAGGCGCATTACAAAGGCCGAAAGGCATTACGATGAATTGATAAAGACCTTAGGATGTGATGAAAGCAGTCTTGGGTTTATCGGTATCGGCAAGCGGAATTTGCAAATAGCCACTGGGCAGGTCTATTGGTGAGAAATAAGAGGAGCCTTGTAGAGTATCGAGCGTGTCATCAATTCTGGGTAGCGGATAGACATATTTTCGAGTGACTTTGTTGAGTTTGCGATAATCGACGCAAAAGCGCCAGGAGCCGTCTTTTCTTTTTCACTAGCACAACCGGAGAGGACCACGGGCTGGATGATGGCTCAATAACGTTTTTCTTAAGTATGTCATCGATCTGTTGTTGAATGATTCGACATTCAGCGGCGGCAACCCTGTATAGTCTACTCCGAACGGGTGGTGAGTCACCAGTGTCAATGTGATGCTGTACAATTAATGTACGTGGCAGTGTATCAGTGCCGAAGTCAAACGTGTCACAGTACCTCGTAAGGAGTTGAGCTAAACTTCTCTGCTCTTGTGTCGCCAGGTTCGAGTCTATCATGCTTGCGATTTGTTGGGAGAAATCGGTGGAGATCGTGGGAGCAGGACTTAATATTGTGTTAGACAGCGTCGTGAAATTGTCTTCTGTATGGGCGTTGAAGTTAGCAATATGGCTATGACGAGGAAGGATTTGGGGCTGGGACGAGGCGTTAGTGATTCATACATGAAGTTTGCCTTTTGTTACTGATGCAAGAGAATAGGGAATTACAACACCATTTTTGACAAAAGTAGTGGCAAGTGGCTCGATAAGACCGAATGATGTTTCGAGAGTCTTGCTTGGGATAAGGACAGCTGCAACGGCTGTCTTCGGTGGTAGGACCAAATCCTCTTCAAGTTGGAGAACAGCGAGAGTCGAATTGAGGGGAGGGTGGGCATAGTCAGAATCCGTCAGGTGAAGTTCACGGCTAGCACAATTAATAAATGCGTCAGCGGACGACAAAAAGTCCCATCCTAGGATGACGTCGGCGATGCAGCTGCTGAGCGCTGTAAATATTACGGTGTGATTACTTTGACCAATGCGTATAGGAAGGGTCAGGGTGTAAGATAGACAGGTGGGGAAACGGCCCATAGAAGCCTACCGCAGCGCCGTGACCGGATTGTCTTCTCGTCTGCTTGCGGGTACCCCCGATTTGCGACAGATGGCGCTGCGGCGAGAAGAAAAAATAGGAATCGAATTTGCATGGAACTCTATGGGAGAGTGCGCAAAATAAACCGAGAGGACGACAGTCCTCCATTGAAAATCCACGAGAAACCATCTGTCAGTTTAGGCCGGTCGCCACCGGTCGCCCACCCAGGAGTGAGAGTTCGCGGTGCTCCACATAGATGGCGCCACAGAAAAAGAGAAAACCGAAGGGGACACAGTCCAGATCGCTCATTTGGCTCTGGTTTCCACACCTGTCTATCTTACACCCTAGGAAGGGTACAATAACCAAGCGGTTGAACAAGGTCACCGTTTCCCATACGCAGCAAGTGTCCGACGGTTGAAGGTGTGAGCACCCGATGCAAGTGAGAGCGAACACGCTCTGATAAACACGACTTAGAAGCACCCGTGTCGACTAGCGCGTTAAATTTGTGTCCTCCAATTTCCACTGTAATAGTCAACGGTGTTACGGCAGGAGGGTTTGCGGCGTATCGAGTAAGTGCAGCCTGACCTCCGGTGTCGATGCAGGCTGCTCTATTCAGTTTGACGGCGGCGAAGTCGATGGTGCGGCGTCGTTGAGGGGTGATATAGAGCGGCGACGAACTGGATACGGGGACAAGGATCGGCCACGGCGGTTCTGGGATGTGAAGACGGGACTCTGGGACCGGCGGGTGGAGGGACGGTCGTTGTCTTCATAGGTCGGTGAACGGCGTGTTGGGAAGCGAGGGAGCGTAGGGCCGTCGGTGGTTCGGCTTTCCGGAAATACGGCGCTGTCGTCAGAACTGTCAGTGCGGAGAGTACGGCCGAATGTAGAACGGTGGTAGCCAGCGTCATGCAGCCACCGACGGCAGTAGCGCAGAATGTGGCCAGGTGTATGGCAATAGTAGCATATAGGTTGCTGGTCCTCGGTCCTCCAGATGTCTGTTCTGCGACGCGGTTGATTTCGTTGAGCTGGCGGGTGCGTAGTGGGGAACGTCTGGTAGGCGCAGAGCGAGGTGACTGCGGGTGCCGCTGGTGAGTAAGCAGGTGACGTGGTCGTCAAGGGTGCAATGCAGCACGCATCTCGTTCTGGATCGTAGTTCGAAGACTTTGGAGTTCTCCGTGGGACTGCAGACCATCGTGAGCTGTCCGTAGCTGCGCCTTGAATTCTTGCAGCTCCTCGCGAATAATGGTGCGTATCAAGGTAGTCAGACTGTTGTCCATTAGAATGCTGTGGGCCACTTCGAGAAGGCGGTCAAAAGGGCGTTTTAAAATTCGTGCGCCGTCGAGTTCTTCGTATTTCCTGCATTCTGCAACAAGGATGGTGACGGTTGTAGGGGACTTCGGGGTGACGATCGAAAAAAGCTTCTATGACAGTCCTTTCAGCAAATGACGGACCTTGTCCGTCATTTGCTGACTACAGATAACCATTATGCTGACTCTTTGTGGTACTTCCACATTTGAAACGGTCAAGGCATTGGTGGCTCCCAAATCTCCAAGTTAGTTTGCCTTCGAGAAGATTGTGACTTTGCTTCGATCACATTTTGATCCTCGGCAGGCGGAACTGTTCAGGCGTTGCAAGTTTCAACGGCGAGATCAACAGCCTGAAGTGTCAGTGACCGCGTACGTCGCGGCTCTTAAGAAACTTGCAACACGTTGAAATTCTTGGGAACGTTCACGTGACTCTGATAACTAGCACTGCTAGTCCTTCCGTCTCAGCGCCAACTGCTTTGTCGCGGCCAGCGTGCGGCCAGGTCAGCATCGTCACAACAACGGTTCCCACTAACGCAACAATGCCACTCATGAAGACAATGGTGCCTGATCGTTTTGTTTGCGGTATTAAAAATAAAAATTTCCACCAACGAATATTTTCGGAGCGGGACCTCACGTTCCTCAAGGCATTCGACATTGCGGTTCAAGCCGAGAGTGCCAAGGACCACCAGCGGCAAATAAAAGCAACTTTTCAAGATATCAACAAGACGGAAATGTCGCGTCCGGCACATCATCACCAGGAGAAGGCGAGATCATCATCGACGCCCTGCTATCGCTGTGAGGAATTCTACAATCCTAGTTCTTGCAAGCTCGGACATCACAGTGCCAGTACTGCAAAAGGATGGGAGACATTGCGAAAGCATATATAAAGAAAGAAAACACCCAGAGCTCCGTGCAGGCACTCGCCCCACAGGCATTGCCCCGTTACAACATCGTCAGGCGCGCTGGATGACCTACACACCATAACACCGCGGAAGGAGCCGTCAGGGAAGGTCATGATAAGCCTGGAAATTCAAGGTTATCCTCTCAGATTTGAGGTACAGTCTGGAGCTGCGTGTTTTTCGTCAGCAAACCAACGTTCCGAGCAGCGTGGCCAAGGAAGCCTTCGGAGTTCACAGACAACAAGAGGAAGACGACGACGTTGGTCGAATCGGACGCTATCCAGTTCTGCTGCTTCGAACATTCTTAATTTTAGTGATTTGAAGAATTGCTTCGGTGCAAAAAACGCAAATACGGATATTTTTAGGGTGCAAGGATCCGTTTTACATCACCATTAGCCCAGTGAGTCCGCAATATTTCTGGATAAGGGACTTTGAAATTGTCCGCCGCCCTAGAGACGCTCTAGCCCTAGCTCGTCCTGGCATCAAGTACTCTTCGCCGACCCGAAGGGGCCCGCCAAGGAAGAAAGAGCTCAGCTTAACACTAGGTTTTAACAAGAAGACCAGACTTTTCTTCCGCCAAATGATGTCGACGTCGATAATGGGATATGAAGCCCCCGCAATGGAGTACAGCTCCATCGAGACTCCGTAGCGGCAGCAGCAGCAGCGGAAGATGATGAAAAGTACCAGTCCAAAGATAAGAACGGCCGGTCGAGCGAGAGCGAATGGCTCAGAGCCTACCATAAAAACGTCAACCCGCAGCATCGTAAACAAGCCCCCACCCGTGTTAGGCGCGAGAAGCCGAGCGGCACTCAAGGTTACTCCACGATTGCCCAGCTTTCCGGACTACGTATACAAGGTCGTCTTCAAACCTAGAAAGTCGGAAAACCTAAGACCATAAGAACGAGCTGGGAGGAGCCACCCTCGGAGCCCTGCACTCTCGGCAAAAAGATCCAGTCAAGTTCAGGCTATTCTACGATCAGAACATCCTCACTTCGTACAAACGTGGATGACGCCTTCGGGATAAAAGACGTCAAACAATTACGTAATTCCGGTGAGGACGTGGACGTCAAGGCGTAATTTACGCAGCGTACAGAGGCCACCTGCAGAGGTATCATTCATGGAATCAAGCCCCAGGTTAATAAGAAGAAAATCACCGAGCACGCTTACGGATAGGGCTACGAACTTCTAGCAGCGAGGAGGCTGGGTAAAACAAACTCGGCCATGATCATATCTGCTGGGGCCAAGGTTCTATACATTGCCACCTTCGAGTCGATGGAGAAGAGGTGTTACATCTACAAGATAATTAGGCCAGCGTGCCTGAAGTCCGAGTAATCGGCCAGAGATTCGACTTGTGCCCCAAGCCACAGGGGTACGCGCTCGACCTGAGGCGTGCCTAACCCAGCGGAGGGTCATCCCTGTACACCATGCTGCGCGCTGTGTAAGAACCAGCACAAGACGGGCAGCAAGGAATGTAGTTGAAGTTCTACAAGCCAGATAATACGATCGCCCCACCTAAATCCGAGAGCCGCCACGCGCGTGAGAGCTCCAACAGCCGATCAAGGAGCCGCCACAGGCGCGGACGATCGCGCAGCCGGAAGCCCGCCGCCGCCACAGCGAGACAGTCGAGCCGCAAGCCGAGCAAGAAGCCCCCGCTGTGCATTCTTCAAGGACGCTTGACTTGTCGAACGTGACAAAGTGACCTTCACTCCCGACGGATGAGAATTTCCAACTGAAGAAGAAAATCGAATTGATCAAGACGACTATCAGAAATATGGAGAGACGTCTCGACCCAGCCCGCCGCGTGGCCTACACTCTTAATCTGGGGCCGGCAAACGTCACGGCTATAGCCGTGACGTTCAACGTTTTCAGGACTTAGCCGCGAACTGATCCGGCCCCGTCAAAGTTGCCGTGTACAACGTCACGGCTGCTGTTCGCCCCTCCCTCTTTAATGGTGCGAATGGCTATATAGGTGGCTCCGTAGGCGGCCCTGTAATTTTTGGCGGCCCGTTTGTGCAGGGCCGGCAAAAACGGGCCGGCTATGCACGTAATAGTGGAAAAAAGACTCTGCTTTCCGCTAGATGGCGGCAGTTGCGGCCACCCAGCGTGCCCCGCGGGCGCAGCCAGCGCATTTCTCTTCTCGTTGTGCCAGGACGACGAATTTTGAACGTACGAAGTACGAATCTAATCGGAAGCATCTGCGGGTGACGTTTGTTTTCTTATCATGGTGATGGAAGCCTATGTTAGAGTGTGCGCCGAAGCCGCGGGACAGTGAGTTAGTTCTTCAGGATGCTCACGCCGAAGGATATCAAAGGCGGGCGGTGTAACCATGACGGAACATGTGAATTCGATGGCTTCACACGGCCTGCTGATCTGGCGGCACGACCAGCACGATCACCACTTCTGGGCCAACTTGGCTGGTGCTATTCCTGCGGGCACAGTCCTCTTCAGCATAACCAACTGGGTAATTATGTAGCTCACTGGCTAATAACGGAATAGAGTCAAGTGTTGAAAGAGTTCCTAACTAGAAACTTTTGTTCTCGTTAACAGAGGACTTCTTGACCCTCTCCTGGATGATACAGGTATCTATACACCATATTTTTGTATTGTAAGAAGCACGTTTGAAAACACCTCTTTTCATATTATTCGGATACCGGCTGGCGTCGCCGGTGGAAAGCGGAAAACAGGTTTACTTCATTTCACCTTAGCATGGACTTACCACAACAGCTACAAGCGCGGACTCTTCGCGTCTGACGTCGGCTCGGATGCGCACAAGCACTCGTGGAGGGTGACAATTTTTAAAGTTCTCGGGTCACAGTCGCAGCCCTTATGGTTTGCCTATGGTAAGCTGAAGCAGATAAATCTAGCCGGTTTTGCCTCAACGGTGGCCACCAGCATTTTCCAGCGACAAGGTGTAAATACTTTATAGGGGGGTGCTTTTTTCTTGCCGAAGTGTCCGCCGATAGAGCACGGCGTATACGGCGCACTCGTCAGCTTGCCATCCGAGGTATATAGTCGTGGTCTGGCCGGCGTCGACGATCGCGTTGAGCAAAGGAGGACGGCCACACAAGGAACATTTATACTAAAATTGATTATGAATGTAACATCTACAATACACTAAGTTTGTCCTTGTGCGTGCACCCTTCTTTGCTCACGCGACCCTCGACGTCGGCCGAAACGTTCTTTTCTGTGAATGAGCCTTCAGGGGAGACTTGCGTACCTGCGCTAGACGTCCAAGTGTGACATGTGAGGACAGTCTCCGCCCACCGCGTCGCAGCCTACGACGTACCGCTGTCCGAAGTGAAGGGGTGCCACACTGATTGCTTTAAAGCATGTTGAGCTTTAATCGGTACGCGCTCGGAAGCGAGAAAGACAGGCAGGCGTTTCTACGCCCGCCCGAGCAAAGAGAATATACTCGGGTGTCTGTGTCTCGGATGGCTTCATTCCAGCTGTCGCTGTCCTCCATCTTACGCAGAAATCTTACCAATTTTTTATAAGTTTGTGCTCATGATGTAACGAAGTATACATGTTAGATCTTATTTCAGGCACAAAGTTGGGGTCGAATTTGGATTATTTATAAAAAAAAGAAAAATTTGTGGTGGTGCAACTGCTTGAACCGCAAGTTGCACACATTTTTGTCCTCATGTTATTAGAAATTGAAACGTCTAAGGCGGAAACTAACCTTTTCTAACTTATCGGAGGTAGCATGCCTGACTCCTTCCAATTTTCCTACATCTTAAGTAATGCAGTTTAACGTTTGGTGACACTCTAAGAATAAGCTTTTATTAGGCTAACTGAATTTAGGAAATGTACTGTATTAAACAATATTTTTGAAAAAAGTCGAACTATTTATTTTACAATATTTCACGCAGTTTAGCAAGGTGTTTACCCTGACGTGACCATACTTTTAAATTTAGTAATTACAGAAAGTTAATTATTCAAAATCTTTTGACACCATAATTATCCAAACGTCAAAAGTTATGAATTTTTATTTTAAACAAAAATAGCTGTTTATGTGCGACGTGTAGTTTTTGAGCAAACGATTTAGTCGGTGTTTCATGACACAGCCTGTATGATATAACCATGAACCTGTAGATCAATGCAAGTGGACAGCCTCAGGTTTGTTTCCATCTCTGCAAACTGCCACCAAAGTTCTATTCATATGACGTAAGACTGCTTTTAACGTCCAGTAACTAAACATAAGCAGGGCCGCCGAGAGCAAATGCGGTTATCTAATTGGCGAATTTGTTTTCGCTTATTTTGTTTTCCGCAGAGCTCACGAATAAACGTTTTGTTAGCGGCCATGTTTGTGGCCGATGACTCAACATTTGTATTGACTCTAACATCCAGCAAGCTACTTTCTAAAAAACCAGCTGTTTGCTAAATTTTAGAACGTAATTAAGATAAAATACATGTTCTCCCTCCCCTATTATCTCATAATGAAATGCTGAAAATTCTTAATCGCAGCGGCATCATGCCTTGATGACAGAGGCAAATGGCCTTCGGACGTGCCGCGGACACCCGTCTTGTGGCACGAAGCTCCGGCAGACTGCAACACAGTTGGCTCGGAGAGCGCACCTGGAACTGCGGTGGGTCCTAGTTCACCAAGTGTGTCAACTGATAGCAACGGCCATGCTTCCACCAATCTTTCAGCAAGTGACACAAGTTTTCATATACTTTTCTATTTTATTGTTTGAATACGGTATTTATTACAACAAAGCACCACCTGTATCTTCATCTCTGCATCTAATTTAAAACAAATAAATGAATAGTTTACCTGCGGAGCCACTGTTCTTTTAAATGTTTAGAAACCATCGGCCTTGCCCTTGAAACAATTCCTGTATATTTGCTGTCCCCTAGAGCACTCGGGAAGTGAATCTGCTAAAGTATGCAAATTGAGCTTGGTGATGATTTTCCAATATATTTTGCAACTCAAAATAAAGCTGCGACGTGACTATGTGCATGACGTCTTACAAGAAGACGTCAGGCTCAGTGCCACGTCACATCTTCATTTTTACGGTGAAATTTTCCTGTACTTCTCATTTGCCTGGCTTTCTTTGTGCATCACAGTCCTGGACCCTCCGAGATACTCTGCGGGGAGTGGACGACGGCACATTTTATAGCCAGCTAGAAAACGGGCCACCTAGTACACAGGCCAGCTAGTAAACGGCCAGCTAAAAAACGGGCCGGCAAGATCCAACTTGTCACGGCAAATTTTGGGGCCACCTAAAAAGGGACGGCAAACGGGCTGGCAATTTTAGGTGGCCCCGAAATTTGCCATGTCAAGTTGGATATCATTTGTCACGGCTATAGGTGGCTCCCTAGGTGGCCCCAGATTAAGAGTGTAGCCAGCAGCTTGCACTGGGCGACGTCATGCGCAAATACGACACCTTGCGCAAATATACTAAATACAAAAAACACGAAATACGACACCATGCGCAAATACGAAAATACGAAAAATGACACCATACGATAATATTGCAGCTGCAGCAGACAGTTGTGCCAACTCAGCAGACTCTGGCGCGGGTCGTGGATCAGATAGTTGAGATCAAGACGATGTTGGGGATCCACGACAGGAAGACACGCCAGGAGCTTAAACCAACGACAGACAACCTTTATTCCGATAGCAACTCGTCATCAGGTCTCACGCCCACAAACTAAGCGTCTGGCAATAGAACTACCGGGGTTTTACGCGCAAGCAGTCAGGGCCGAGCCTCTTGGTGTCCAAGGTGGAAGTCACCCGGCAGTCATCCTGCTTCAGGAAACAAGAAACCCGTTATGCTCGAAGACTACAGAACCTTTCAGGAAGACCGTTACGTAGCAACACTATTGCACAAACAGAACTCAGCGGCGCTGCAAGACCCCGTGGGGGCTATGGAGGTGCAGCACTGTCATGTAATCGTCATTCCCGTAGAGATGATGATGTAAACTTTTATTTGAATATGGAAATATCCGAAGATGGGTAGGGCCCCTAGTCCAGGGCTCCAGTGCTGGCCGCTGCTGCCTTGGCCCGCTCAACCAAACTACACTGGTCGTCAGGGTGCGAGCTGAGCAACGCAGCTTCCCAAGTCTCCGGGGAAGGGAGGAGATGGGCGCAAGGGATGGGTGGGATTTGCAGGCCCACGTGACGTGGTATAAGGAGGGGTACTCTGAGCAATGTGGCAGCTAGCAGGGTACATGGTGAGATAAAACTTGAGGAGGGCGAGGTGTCTGTAAGTGTGGGATTGGAGTTGGCGCCAGATCACGGCCTCTTCCCGAGTTAGGCTCCGATGTGGAGGAGGGTATCTAATCCCGTAGAGAGAAAGGGAGTCGGCATACACGAACTCCTCGTTCATTGTAGTCAGAAAACTACAAAATGCGACCTACATCACCTGCTGAGGGACGGCATGAAGAGGGTCGGGAAACAGCCGCTCGTCATTGCCGGTGATTTCAACGCGGCTCACTGCACATGGGGGTGCACCAACACCTCACCCAAGGGCAGGAAGGTGGCGGACGCGATTACCAGGAAGCCCTCACGCTGCTTACGGATCCGAAATTCCCGACGCTCATCGGTACGAGCACGTGCAGAGGCACGTCTCCCGACCTGACGCTCACAAAGAACATCAAGAACCCGAGCTGGAGGAACCTCGACCAGCGCCTCGGCAGCAACCATTACATTCTGGAGACAAAAATTAATTATTATGATTGGGGAAACCAGCTGAACTTACAGAAAACGTGTAAGGAGAGAAAGGAGAAAAGACGTCCGATCGCTGGACTACCAACTATTTATTGACCCTAAGCTGCTTCTTCTATTGGTGTTGTGGCTGTCCCTTTCACGTCTTCTTTTTCTTCTTTCTTGATCTTCCTCTACCATCACGGGCATTTGCGTCTCGCAGTTCCTTTGCAGAGATTCCTTTGCGAGACGCAAAGGAATCTAAGTATGTAAAACCAACTAGCTCAGCTCCTTCCCACCAAAATTTGCACCGGGAGGTACAAGAGGAAGATCGGCTGTGCAACCATCACCCAGATGGAGAGATGAAGGGAGCACAGGGACCAACAAAAAGTCAGGATTGAGAACGTAGACGAATGGACAAGGCACCTGGTAGGCAGCACCGACTGCTTCACCGCAGTGATTGACACGACGGAAGACACCCCAACGGTTCACCCCCACCTGCTGTACTTGTGGGAAGCCAGGGGGGCTATGTTGCACGTTTTGGACTCCCAGGAGACTAGGAAGAGGGAAGTGACTTCAACAACGCTCTTTGGATGTTGATTGGTGGAGTCGCTGATGACGGTGAGTTTCCGTGATTAAGATACGTTCATTCACACCTACGTCACTTCCTTCTCCCTAGTCTCCTGGGAGTGCAAAAGGGCAACATAGCCCCCCAGGTTGCCTCTCACCAAGCGCTCGAAATCTCAGAGACACAACAGAAAAGCTGAGGAAGAAGATTGAGGAGCTGAACACAAAAGCCGAGGCGTACGCGATGACACTGATGCGGCAGTATTGGGACTCGATGTGTGACTGCATGCAGGGCAAGCTCGGCGTCTTGAGCGCCTGGAAACTGCTGCGAGCCCTCATTGATCCCGAGTGGACGTGAAGGGCTGCCCGAAACCGCATCTCCGAGCTGACGTATCTCATCGGTGGCCCGGACAAGACGATCTTGAAGCGACTCGCCAACAGGTACTTTTTTGTGTCTGGACCCCCCGGTGGAGCAACCCGACTACCGCGGGGCGATCTAACGAGGAGCTCGACAAGCCCGTCACGCAGTAGTTGAAAGAGCTGGCGCGCAAGAAGAAAATGGCGACCCCGGGGCCTGACTCGATCACGGTGCGATATCTTTCTAACCTGGACGACAAGTCAGTAAAAGAACGGGTGGACTATTCAATCGCTAACATTGGGCCAAGGGCTACGTCCCGACCGGCTGAAAGAGGGCGGACGTCAGGTTCATTTCGAAACCCAAGAAAGAATTTGAAGGCTAAGATTCTTAGGCCGATCTCTCTGACGTCGTGCCTAGGAAAAGTCTTCTTGAGGGTGATCCACACCTTACTGACAAAGTATATCGAGAAGCACTTCCTCCAGGCCAACACTTAGTTGGGCTTCCGGCCAAATACGTCTAAGCAGAACAACCTCGTCGCGTTGGACCTGAAGGGGGCTTTGACAACGTCACGCACGACAGCTTCCTTGAGGGCCTGAACGGTGTGCACTGCGGCGACAGAATGTACGACTATATGAGAAGCTTTTTGACGGCGATACAGGCCGCTCAGATGTTTGGTAACGTCACATCATAGCCAATCCCCCAGGGCCCGAGAGGGACGCCGCAAGTAACCGTGCTGTGCCCACTTCTGTTCAACCTGGCCATGCGGAACCTCCCAAGAAAGCTGAAAGAGATACCGGGCATCGAACACACTATCCACGCCGACGACGTCACCATCTGATGCAAGATGGGCAGCGACGTCGAAGTGAAGGAACGACTGCGGAGGAAGGCGGGCGCGGTCGCGGCGTACGCGAAGACCAGGGCGCTCGAGTGCGCTCCGTAGAAATCGGAGCTGCTCGTGTTCCGCTATCCCTGAAAAAGGTTCATTAGCAACATCGACGTCAAACTCGAGGACCAACCGATACCGAAGCCTGTTAACGAATAGTCTAAATAAAATATATTCTGAAATATAAACGAGGTCTTGACAACTGGGCTTTCGGTAATTAAAGAAACACTGGGTTTAATTCTGTCGGAAATGCAAATTTAAATGACATGATGGAAACTATGGTGGTCGCGTACCACTATCGCACAACGCTCTCGCTCTGAGTCCCGCAGGTAGACTGGCGCATAGTTATCTTGCGCAGCTTAATCTCGCCTGTTGTAACCCGATGCCGCATCCGGTCTGACGCCAGCCAGTCGCGCCTTCATGGGGCGTGAATCCACGTGTGAGACCCGTGATGCCGAGGAGCCAGTTTAAACACAAGCATCCGGAGAACACAACCTTCGTGCCCTCCGGAGCTTGGTAGGGGACTTCAGAATGCTCCCGGCGACATAAAAAGGCAAAAACACAATGTCGCCTAACTTGGAATGCGCCCGGCAAAATAAAATAAAAATGGCCAAAACAGAATGGCGCTGATTTACAACCCTAGCGAGGAACAAACTATGGTCGACAAGCATCACATTTTCGGGTCACTAAAATGCTTAATGCAACAGATATCAACCTAAACTATGACCAGCCGTTTGATAGTTTCAAACATTCTGGCACAAAGATTCTAGTGACAAGTGACTGTGGCATTTTCTTCAGTATAAAAACTTTTTTGTGTGTGTAACGTTGTTGAATTATTTCCTACAGTGTTCAAAAATTCAAATTTGCATTGCTGTACCTGTCTGACCTTTTGAAAATTTTCTTATTCGCCCATCAACAGAGTGCGCAGATGTTTTTATCTTCAAATAACTGTTTGACCTGTTTTGTATACGCTTCATTTCGTGTTTATTCCTGACACCATCATTTATGTTCTCTGTTCATAGCGTATGTTATTTCGTTACAACGGTAATTTTGCTGGTTTGGTTGTAACGTTTGCTGCTCCTATGTTGAACTGTACGATAAGGGGGGGGGCAGAGGATATGTCAGGCATTGTGCCTTTATCTCTGCTTCCTCTGCGGAAACAAATCCGCAAAACAAATCCTAGGGCAGAATATCACCCCAGGGAAGAGTTTACATGGTGACGACCATACCTCGGCAAACCTTACTCATGAGGGCCCTCACTCACCATCAATCAGTGTTGCGGAATGGGCACCCCCATTCCATTCCAATTCCATTCCGGGGAATTAGAGTTTGCGATAATTCAATTCCTTTCAACTCCTAGGAATGGGGACACTGGGCCCATTCCCACTCCTGGAATGGCTGAATCGTTCCATTCCATTCCTCTAATTCCTAAACGTAAAAATTGGCACTTGACAGCTACATTGTGTTGCCGGCATAAGCAGCATAAAGCTGACATTATCAAACGCATAGACAATTGCAAAAAAAATGCTAAATGCCTCAAAAAAGCACTGATTTTACTAAGCGGAGCGCTGGTGGCACAAAGTGTTTGTTTACATTGTACTGCAAACATTGAGAAAGCCCCTTGATATGTCGATGCTTGTTTAAAACATCGGTCTTTCGACCACGTGGCTCGCAACAAACAGCAAAACTTAAATCCACTAATTTTTTTGGCAAACTTTTTTGCATTTGTTTTCTAGGACATACGCGGCCAGCGTGTTTGTTTGATAAGACCATAAAAATATCCAGTTCGTGCGTGGCGCAGAAATAAGATATATTACTGTATTCTTCAAATACCTGCACAGCAATACGGCTAGTACGCTGCTGGAAGCGACTCCATGCACAGTGGCAAGAACACATCCTCTGACAAAGTGCAACCTCTACGGCGCAGCACGAGAGACTGTATAGACCATGTCACGAAACTGTCTTTCTGCAGGTCTAGTCAGTTCGGTCACGCGACAAGAGCGGTGACGACAATCTACTTCACCTTACGATGGACCGCAACAGACAGCACGAGAGCCATCGAAACCAATCCAGTGCCTTTCTGAGTGTCGCGTGACCCTGGGGCGCAGCAACGCGCCGTGCGTGTAGTCCCCCTCACGGTGCTGGATTGCCTGGGGTGACTCGTAGCGTCCGCAGCGGTCCATCGCAAGGTGAAACAAAGTAGGCAGAGACTAAAGTCAAAGGAAATGAGCGGGAATCCGCTAGCTTGCTTGTAACCCTAACCCACTTGAATGTAAAACATATAACACAGAAAACAAGCATCGGAACAAAGACCAAGTAAAAGGCGGACTTACACGTAAAAATGCAGTATAAAAAGACAAGCGTCGGAGCAAAGCGCAAGAGGAGAAGAGAGAAGTGAATCTCGCTTTGTTTTAATGCCGAAGCAAACCCAGATTTCGCACTTCAAAGGAGCGCGCGCGAATGAACGTGGAAGGCAGCAGGGTTGGCCGCCTGCTAAACAACGCTCCTCGAACTATAAGAAAACAATAACTGATCATCTTTCGGCGGCGCGCGAGTCAACGAGTTATCAGAGCTCTGCGAGTTATGAGTCGTCCCCCGCTCCCAGATCTCAGTCTGTGCGCACGTGTATTCTCCATGCCTTCGTTTCTTTTGCTTGGTGCTTGGTTTCTTGTTTCGCTCGCTCTCGTGTAACGCCAGTAAAGCCCGTCGCCTGCGCGAAAGGCGCCACCGCCACCCCCCCTCCCTCCCTCCCCCCTCTGCTCTTTGCTTTGACGCTTCTTTTTTGTATTGCATTTTTTGCGTATAAGTCTGTTAGAGCTCCAAGCGGGTTAGCTGTTTCCGCCCGCTCATTTTATTTCTGAGCAACTGGCTCGCTGACTGGCTCAAATTCGCTAACCGTAAACACACAAAAAAAAAATAGAAGAACTGGACCCATTTCATTCCATTCCATTCCGGGCAAAAGGCATCTAATTCCATTCCCATTCCATTCCCCTCAACGTTGCCGCCATTCCATTCCCATTCCATTCCGGGGTCGCGAAAATTCGGAATGATTCCGGAATCATTCCAACTCCGGAGTGGCAACTCCGCAACACTGCCATCAATCACTCTCATCTTCACAGGTGAGGTAGAGGTGAGTGAGTTTCTTAACAAAAAAAAAACGCATGAGTGTGAGGGTGAGTGAGGGCCGTGAGGGCGGTGAGTGCGTGAGGTGCGTGAAGGTGATGAGTGCGTGAGGGCCGTGAAAGGTATGAGTGCGTGAGGAGGTGAGTGCGTAAGGGCTAAACATGAACGGATTCAACTATGATTTCGTATCCGTTCATGTTTATTCCTTTGGTAAAACTGTTGCTCATGAGCGGCGGTACAAACACCGAGTATGAATAATCGCCACACGAGGTCGCGTTTTCTTCGGGAGTACTAGAGAAAAGTGTTTGCAATTCCCGATTGAACTTTACGTCCGGACGAGGTGAAAATTAAGTGACTCGTGTGCATTAATTGTATCAGTTCAACTTTGATTTTAAAAAATAAAAGACGGTTTACAATCCCCTGTAACGCCGAATTAGAGCGCAGCTCTTGAGGAGGAGGAGGGGAACGTAGGGAAAGGAGGCTATGCCCCTCCTCCTCGCCGGCTCGCCTCCCATTTAAGGAAAATTTCCCCCTGAAATTAGCGAGGGATTTTTTTCCACTAAAATTAGCCGGACAATTTTTCCGCTTAATTTAGCAGGGATTATTTTCCGCTAGATTTAGTGAGGAATCTTTTCCGATAAATATAGCGGGGAAACTTCTCCGCTAAATATAGTGGGGAACTTTTCCCACTAAATTTAGCGGGCAATTTTTGTTTTTAGCTATACTTAGCGGGAAAATGTTTCCGCTAAATTTAGCGTGGAAAAGATTCCGCTAAATTTTGCGGGGAAATTTACCTATAATGCACCGCGCAGTTCCGCCGGCGCCTACGGCGACGGCGACGCCGACGCCGCTCAAGCCGGAAACGGGCGCCTAAGACCTGAGCTCTAAAATCATCTCTGCTCACAAAAGATGAACGAAGGCGTGGAAATATACAGCCCAGGCAGCACACAGTATTGTGCCGATATGGACATCAAATCGAAAAGATCGCGGCGATAGCATTTTGATCCAGCCGATGCCTGTGAAGAATCGAATGGGTCGCGCCGAAGCCATCCGGACATTCCATGCACCACGCCGTTTTCGGTTGAGTGTAAAGAGTGTCCTTTGGGAATCGGCTATGCCGGCGAGGTAATTCCTATTTCTTGACCGCTTCAAATCCGATGTTGAAAAAACTAAGAAATAAAATATTAGGCAAACTGAATCTACGAGGGTTGTCCGTAAAATAAGGTTCCCACTAATTTTTCACAGTGAAAACCATGTTTATTGGCATTGAATAATACATTTTTGGAAAGCTTAAACTTTGCCCTATTTTCGACATAATCACCGTTGAGATCAATGCATTTTTGCTTGCGGTGTGTCATCTTGTTTATGCCTGAATCGTAGAACTTTCCCGCCGCGCCGTGAAGGTCGCTTAAAACCTCTTCTTTCAGCACCTCTCCGGTTCTGAAAAGCGTCCCACCAGGTGTTTCTTCAATTCAGGGTAGAGATGGCAGTCACATGGGGCTATGTTCGGGCTGTAGGGCGGGTGTGTTACAGTATCCCATTCAAATTCATTGATCAGATTGTTTGTTACACGGGCGATCTGCTGACGAGCGTTGTCCTGATGGAAACGCACTACCTTCGTGAGCAGGCCTCTCCTTTTGTTTTGAATCGCGCGGCGAAGGTTTTTGAACGTCTCACAGTAGAGGTCCGCATTAATTGTTGTACTGTCAGGCATGAATTCGCACAACAATTACCCCTTCTTTGCCCCAAAAGACGCTCGCCATCACTTTGCCGGCAGACAGTATTCGTTTGAACTTCCGCGGCTTCGGCGACTCTGGATGTTTCCACTAACAGGGTTGTTTCGTTTCTGGTGTCACGTAGTGGACCCAGGTCTTGTCCCCAGTGACAGTAGAGTCCAAGAATTCATCGCCATCAGTTTCGTAGGCCTGAAGAAATTCGGGGGCCGCTTCAACACGTTGCCGTTTGTGGTCTTTCATAAGCATTCTCGGGACCCACCTTGTACAAACCCTGGCATACCCTATATGGTCTTTCAAAATTTTGTCGATCCAAGTCTTGCTGAGATCATGGATCATCTCGCAGAGCTTCCGAACCGTCACCCTTGCTTTCAGCATTGTTTCTTCCACTTTCGCAGTCGTTTCGTCCGAAACCGATGGCCGTCCAGAACGCTGTTGTCATGGACGTCTGTACGTTCGTCTTTGAATTCTCTGCACCATTTGCGCATGTGTTGTACGCTCATGCGCTTTTCTCGGTAGGCTTCAAGCAATCAGGAGTGAATGTCCACTAACGCAGTGTTGTTTGCACCAAACAAAAACGAGTCAAAAAGCGTAATTTTCACCTGGCGGGAGAAGCGAGTGGGAGCTCCATCTCTAACGGCTGCCAAACCAAGACTCAGCGTCACAGAAAGCTCGCTGGGGCGGGGACAGGGAGAGGGGGAACCAAGCTACACGCCACTGTCACCGGATCCCGCGTAACAGCGTTGCTCGCGACTGCAGCTCCTTGGGAACCTTATTTTACGGACAACCCTCGTACTTACTTTTAGCCCAA